>MNCI01016534.1:0-44108 GCA_015680685.1 Gnetum montanum
TCATTTCAATTTTTGATTAATTGCCTTGTAATCGAAGTTTCATTTCGTAGTCAAATGATGTGATGAAAAAGCATGACATCCAAGCCCTTCATGCTAAGTATTATTCTTGTTTTTTTCTCCTTGTTGAGTAAGGCATTACTTCGATGCTCTAGTGTGCCTTAGATATAGGGTCTTTCATACATAAATATGTAGTGTTGATCATTCATAAGTGTTCTCTATATTTTTATGTCCAATTTGAAGAATATGCTAAAGTTCTATGTTTTATTAAGTCATATAATATTTTATTGATTTTTCAAAAAACTAAACAAGAAATTGATAGTCTTCTTAGTCCCATTAAGCATATGGAATCTATTTTTACAAATTTTAATTTTTGTAGACATTTTTTTGTTAAAACAAACCTTCTCAATTGTAAAAAGGAATTGGTATTACAAGCATGAGGAAAGACTTATATTCAACCAATTACATATTATAATCTTCCTAGTTTTTGTAAATTTTGTCACTGTAAAGGACATTTTTTTAATGTTTTTCTTTTTATGCTAAAAAAAGATTTAGTTAAAAAGAACAAATATGCTAAATTTGAAGATATGAAAAATCAAGTTAATGTCAATGATAAGATTGATCAAATGGTAATAAAGAATCTAGAGAAGGTAGAAGCTCCTATATATATATTTACTAGTACTAGAAAAAGTATTAAGCAACCTAGACAAATAGCTCATAAAGCAAATTTTTTCTTATTTGACAAGAATACTATTAACTCAAACATTAAAACTAATATTAAGAAGAAGGTTATATTTGGTGAAAATTCTCACCGTATGATCACTAACAAGCAATGAGGTAAGGCTCTGCCACAAGTGGCACCACTTTCTTGTTGACCTTTTGGTATGTCAAAACCTTAAGAAAAATGAAGAACAAGGATGCTTTTGTGTTGTTGTATTTTCAAGACAAGAACCTAGAAGAGCTTAAAGAACAACATTTACAAGGTCTCAAGGAAGCATGGATGAGTATGTAGAAGAAAAAAGATTCAAAAGACCATGGACAAGGAACGAAGACTTTAAAGCTCAAAGAAGATGCTTTGGTGATCAAGAGGAGGACTTAGAATCAAAAGTAGAGAAGACATCTTCTATACAGAAGAACAAGGATTCAAAAGGCCATGGACACGGACCAAAGACTTTAAAGCTCAAACAAGATGCTTTGGTGATCAAGAGGACTTAGAATCAAAAGTAGAAAAGACATCTTCTAGAAATAGTATACATCTACTATCAAGAGAAGACATCTCCATGGAGATGAAGACATCTTTGTTGAGTTGAAATTTTCTCAAAGAAAGACATCTACAAGAAACAATAAACATCTACTTTGAGAAGTAGACATTTCCATGAAGACTTTTCCTTAGAGATGTTTACCATGAAGAAGAGATGTCTCCCCTGAATGGAGGTCTGAGTTAGAGAGACATCCTAATCTCAAACTAGTGATTGTTAAAGGGCTATTGCACAAATTTTGAGGTGATTTCAAAAACATCTAGGCTATAAGAAGAATCCATTCTCTTGCGAAAGTAGCAAGTTTTGTAAGCAAGCAAGTGTCAACATTAAGCAATCATTGTGTACTATTTTTGTGTACTTCATTATACTATTTATTATACTATTGTAAGTGATTAAATAGTGTTGTACCTCAAAGTACAAGGACCAACAAATAAGTTGCATCCTTTCCTTGTAATTTCTCTTTTGTTGCCCCATTAGGGTTGATGTGCTTCTTACGAGAAGGCATTATCCTTGAGCTTGTTGGGATCCTGCAAGATTGAGTATTAATGTAGCATCATAATACTTCGAAGCAAAGCTCAAGTTGTAAAGGTTGTGGGATCTAGGGAACCACATTTTAAGCTTATTGGGACCTTGTGGGGTTGAGTGAATTCATGGAATTAAATCACTTCGAAGTAGAGCTTAGAGCTTGTACAAGGTGTGGTATGCTTCAAATCATGTTTTGAGAGAAAAAAAGTTTGAAGGTGTTCAAGTGATTTACCCTCCAAATGTGGAGTACCTAAGTTGGGAAACCATGTAATTTCTTGTGTGTGCTTTGTGTTAAAGATTTTTTATTTTGGGAATCTTATTCATTCTCTTCCTCCTTCCCCCCACCCCCACCTCCCCCCATCTCTCTTCTAAGTTCAACAATAGAGGGAACATCTTATACAAAGCCACCGATGTTTGATCGATTTAAATTTGCCTATTAGAAGGCAAGGATGTAGGGCTTCTTTGAATCAATGAAGTTTGAAGTCTAGGAATGCCTTGAAGGCTACACATTGTCCATCGATGGCACAATAAGATCCATCAAGTCTCACAATAAATGGAAACAAGAGGAAAAGGATAAGTTCATGTTTGATTCAAAGGCCAAAAATTGTTTATATTGTGCTTTGAATAAATTTGAGTTTAATAGAGTAGCTGGATGTAACACGACCAAAGAAATTGGGCAAACATTAAAGGCTAATTACGAAGGAATGTTTATAGTTAAGCAATCCAAATTGTTAGTTTTGCAAAGTGAATATGATAAGCTCAAAATGAACGAATGAGTAAAAATAAAAGATTATTTTTCTAGAGCAAATTATCTCATTGTAGCCATTAGAGGTACAAGCAAAGATCTGCCTAAGAGTGATGTCATAATAAAAATGATTAGAACTCTCTAGCCAGAATTTAGATTGGAGGTCATGGCCATGGAAGAAATTAGAGATTTTTTGGCTCTCAAATTTGAAGAGGTTCAAAGTGCTCTTACAGCTTATGAAATGAACCTCATAAGCAAAGGAGCTATTAAAGAAAAACCCATGACTTTAAAGACTACCTCCAAGGAAAAAGAACTCAAGGAGCATGATTAAGGCAGTGAAGAAATAGCCTTTCTCTCATGAAAAATCCAAAGACTAATAGCTAGAAGAAGCAAGAGCTTAAATCAGCAAAGATCCAATCCATTCAAAGGTAAAGAGAGAGGTAAAAACAAATTTTAAGTTCTAATTTTGATTCTTCTTCTATAGAATGTTGGGTTTGTAGTGGAAAAGACCATATGACCTCCAAATATCCTAGTATTATCAAGTTGCAACTAAAGAATAGACCTAACAAAGACACATGTTGGAACTATGGGAAGCAAAGTAAAGAAAAAGTGGAGAATGATCTAAAAAATTCATATCTCATCTATATGGCTCTTATAGATTATGATACTAACTTCTCAAATGTTGCCCTTAATGAGGAAGAAATGTTTGATCTTTTATGCAATGAGCTATTATCCTTTTAAAATCTTTGCAATAAGTTGAATAAGCAAGTTAAAATGAAGGATTAAGAAATTTCTTTATTAAATTCTACAATTTCTAAACGTACTAAAGAACTCTCAAACCTAAGGGCTGAGAATGAAAAGCTAACCTTCTCTTATGGGAAGGCTAAACTAGAAATTGTAGATGTCAAGCTTGTGAATGAAAGGCTAGTAAAGGGAAAAAAAATACCTTTGAATGGTATTAGGACAAGGAAGAAGTCCACATAATAAGAGTGGGTTAGAATGTTGTACACAAGATGAATCACCTTTAACAATCCCATCACAACTAAATGATGCATTAAAGGATAATGTCTCTACATCAAAATTAGAAGAAGCTTCTATTTGCCAAGAGGACCCTTAAAGGTTTGGTCATTCTAATCACTCTTACTACCATAGAAGGATTAGATACTATTATTGTCATAAAATTGGGCATAAACAATGGAAGTGAAATTTAAAGTATTATCATATGAATAGCTAGACATATAATAGGACTTCTTGGTCATATCAAAATTCTACAAGAAAGGAATTTATGCAAGATCAACCATAGGACAATGCCTCTCTACATCAAAATTAGAAGAAGCTCCTATTCACCAAAAGGATTCTCAAAGGTTTGGTCATTCTAATCACTCTTACTACCATAGAATAATTAGATGCTATTATTGTCATAAAATTGGGCATAAATAATGGGAATGAAATTTAAAGTATTATGATATAAATAGCTAGACATACAATAGGACTTCTTGGTCTTATCAAAATGCTCTGAGAAAGGAATTTATGCAAGATCATAGGAAAGATTGGACAGCAACTCAAACAAACAAGGGACTTAAGAAAAAATTGAGAATTAAAAGGAACAAGAGAACAAGGAGACTCTCATGAACAAATTTGTAAAGGGAAGCCAATCCTTGAAGATAGAGAAACTTTCCATAAGACAAGAAACCTCAAAAGAGAAATCTCATTCTCTAGCATGCTAAACATCTTCATTCTCCTCATCAAGAAAAGTAGGTACATGTAACTTTTTTAATGATAACTATTCTTAGGACTATAGACCATGGCAACATATCCCAAATCCCATCCTATGGAGCCTTAGCTAGAGGAGATGTCTACTTGAAGATCTCTTCTAGGAGACAACTACTAAGAGATGTCTACATCAAAAAGAAGACATCTACCTATCATCTCCCAAAACTTAGTGGAGATGTCTACCATGAAAAGAATACATCTACCTTTCATTTTAACCATGAAGAATACATCTCCTTTCGACAAAAGACATCTTCTTTCTTATTAAAAATCCCATGTTAGTGTGACTATAAAAGATCCAAACGCTTATTTTCTCCTTCTTCTTCAAAGATGACCCCATGAAGATGACTAGGGCTCCCCCAGTAGGAACAATTTCATTAGCTATGGCTCATAAGAAGATCGAAACATCTAGGGCACCATCCAAGAAGTAATCTAGAATGAGTTCTAGCAACATGCCAACCACTTACACACTTCAATTTAGGAGCATAAGCACCTAGCATAGCTTTTAAGTAATTCAAACCATCAACATCATCTTTGAGCACTTTCTCTTTTTTCCTTTGCATAAGAAATAGATTCTAATGAGCTATTTTCAAGATCTAAACTAGGCTGAGTTTATTACAATGAATTTCTTGGTCACTGAAGTCTTGATTAGGGAATCTTATCGTAACATTATAATTTCCAAAGTTGCGATTGGGAATATTACTTCCATGGTTGAGTGTTTGGTTATTGAAGTGTCCTCCCATGTTGTGAATGTACTTCTTGGAATTTACAATGCTGATGTGTTTTGGATTAACATTGATTTCATGAATGATATTTACACTAATGGTATAATTTCCATCACACATGATGAGTATTGTGATTCCCTATTTAGTGAGTCTGTATCTTTTGGTAGAGCTAAGATTGATATGAATAAAATGACTTCTAATTCTTTCACTTTGTCTATTATTTTCTTGTATAATATTATTATGAAAGGGGGAAGTTACAGCTATTTGTTACCACCCCAAGCTTTTGTTCTTTACTACCTCCTCATAGTATAATCATTAGATTTAGGGCATACTCTCTACTAGGACATGCTAAGTTTGTATGCTAAGGAGAGAATCCTTAGGCATCCCTATCTAATTAGTTTGCTGATATGTCAAAGGTATGTACCTATTCCAAAGATGCCTTTACTCAAAGCCAAGAGGAGTATCAGTAGTATGCTAAGAAGAGGAGCCACTTACTTATAGATGAAGCAGGATTGAGCACTGGGCCACCTCTAGCACAGAAGAAAAAAAAAGGAAGCATCATCATCCAGGGGTTCTCCTTAGTTAAGTACATCCAAATCTATTGAAACACAACTTCAGTCATCCATGAAGAAGCTTCTTTGACCATTTTCTCATGCTATTGGAATGCTTGGAAGGGATCAATCTTACTTCTATAAGAGAATGGATGCTAATCGTGTACCTACACCTCTAGATGGGTAGCAGTTCGAGGAGGTCACCAATCCTCTTATTTCTAATAGTGAGGAGCACATTCCTATATCACCACATAATTATAAAGTAGTTGGGCCCTCTCATGGATATGACTCTAGGATGGAGTCTAATTTTGAGCCTAATGCACCACCAACTCATGTCCAAGGGGAGCCTCATGCTTTCTTACAGCCTAAGCATCATGATCCTGCATAGCTTAAGAATCATTCCACCATCATTTGATGTTCCCAAATATTTTGAGTAATAGGATATGGAGAGTATCTTTGGGATCATGTCCCAATGAGTACTAGTTTAGCAAGCTCAGTTCCAAATCCTCCAGCTTCATCTTGATTTCAAGTGAAGCTTCATCCCTGGAGGATCCCCATCTAGCAGATTGAGTCTTTAGATGAGGATGAGTAGTGATTGAGTAGTCCAAGAACCAATAGTAATGATTATGGGGAGGTGACTTATCATCTATTCCAAGTAATAACAAACTCTGAGTCTGATGATGCAACTGAGGTTAGGGATTAGGAACCTTGGATACTCTCTTTTTGTTGATGTCTCAAAAGGGGAAGAATTTTTAGAGGATAAAATGAACATTTTGATGTGATGTGATGGATGTTATGATATTCACGTATGTGATTTTTGTGGACTTGCACATATGTGGTTTTTGTGTATGATGTGATCATTGTATAAACTATGTATGGATAGTTGCGAATGATTCATGGTATAGACTGATGGTGTTCCTTTTGGTTATCTCTATGTGATGCACTTTGGAAAACAAGTCTTTACTTTTGCATCATATCATATTCACGTTTTGAACCACCTTGAACCTCAATGTCTTTATCCTAATCCCTAGCTACCATAGGATTTATATGTCTTAATATTATTGTTGGTTTATCTCATTCATTTTCTTAAGTTTTGTACATGATAAAAAAGAGGGAGATTGTTGACATTTTAGGATGTCAAAACTTTAAGAAAAATATAGAATAAAAAGGCTTGTGTGGTTATTGTATTTGTAGGACAAGGACATACAAGAGCTTAAAGAACAACATCTACAAGGTCTTAAGGAAGCATGGATGAATATGCACAAGAACAAGGATTCAAAAGAGCATGGACAAGGAATGAAGACTTCAAAGCTTAAATAATATGCTCTAGTGATGAAGAGGACTTAGAATTGAAAGCANGTTAAATAATATGCTCTAGTGATGAAGAGGACTTAGAATTGAAAGCAGAGAAGACGTCTTCAAGAAATAGTAAACATCTACTATCAAGAGAAGACGTCTCCATGGAGATGAAGACATCTTGGCCAAGTTGAAAGTTTCTCAGAAAAAGACATCTACAAAAAATAGTAGACCTCTCCTTAAAGACATCTAGCATGAAGAAGAGACATCTCCCCTAAATGAAGGTTTGATATACATAGATGTCCAAATCTCATAGAAGACATCTTGAGTGACCATTGGAAAGTTGTTGCATGGATTCCAAGGTGATTTTAGAAACATCTAGGCTATAAGAAGACTCCATTCTCTTGGGAAAGTAGCAAGTTTTATGAGCAAGCAAGTGTCAACATCAAGCAATAATTGTGTATTATTTTTGTGTACTTCATTGTACTGTCTATTGTACTATTATAAGTGATTAAATAGTGTTGTATCCTTCAAACCATATTTTGAGAGCAACAAAGTCTAGAAGTGTGCAAGTGATCTACCCTTCAAGTGTGAAGTACCCAAGTTGGGGAACCATGTTGTTGCTTATGTGTGCTTTATATTGAAGATTTTTTAATTTGGGGAACTTATTGATCCCCCACTCCCCACTTCCTCTAAGTTCAACGATCCTCATTTCTTCCTTTAATACAAATATTGGTATTAAGCCATAGATGTCTATCTTGAATTCTTTTGCTATTTAAAATTCAATTATGAATGTTGAAAAGTAATATAAATTTTGTTAGGATTAGGACCTTTTTCCTACTAATAATTAATTTTCCTCACTTATTGTTTCAATGTATTAATTGTAAAGTTATTCACTAGAGTAAATAATTCTAAAATCAAAATTTTTTTCTTTTCATCTATTTTTTTATGATGTCTACTTAATGTTAAGCTTATGATGTATTCTAAATTTTCTTTGCTCATTCTTAATATTTTTTTGGGATCTAACCCCATACTCATGTTGCATAACTAATTAATGAAGCATCATTTATTAAATATATTAGTTGGCTATGACATCACAGATGCTACATTATATCTATGTTGATGCATGTGTGTCAACACATCTAGTTGTCTACTACATCACATCTACTACATCATAGGTACATCAATGCATATGCATCAATGTAGCCTCGTTGAGATATATATGTTGACAAAGCCTAAGATGCATTGATGCATATATGCATTGACACAATCTCCATATTTGCTTATAAATATGTAAGTATCCACCATGTATTTGGCACTTACCACTAAATAGTGTAGCTAAAATCTTGTAGTTTTCTTCTATAATCTTAGCGAACAATCAATGAGTATCTACAACGTGGATTTGAGTCAATTAGACAATGTCTTATTCAAGTGGCATTATAACTAGATACATTCCGTGCATGACAATATGATCAATATTGATTCATATTCATTTTAATACTTTAATTTAGAATAGATTTACTTTCAATGCAATTTATTTCTTATATACGTAGTTAATATTTTTATTTTTATGCACATTAATCAATGACAAAATAAGTGTAATGAGTTTTGAGAATACATATGTATTCACTTGGTAATCCCGACAATGTTATTTCTTGATTAATCCCAACACTTAATACTTCTAGTAGTGAGTACATGAATTCATGGAGGGTGTTGGAATCCTAAAAGAATTATAATATAGTTCAATTAGAATTTTTATAACTTAGCATTGCCACTAGAATCAAACCCATGACTTGGAGCTTTCAAATCAAGAGTCTTACCACTAGGCTAACACCTAATTATTATTACTTAGATTAAATAATTTATTAGTTCAATGTGTACATGAGTTTACAACATGTACAAAAAGATAGAAATGAACACTCATTACCCTTAGGCTAGCTTAGGATTTATGTTATTATTATCACTTAAATTAAATAATTAATTTTTATGTTATTGTTTAGTTTAGTTTAAGGACCTAACAACATCAATAATCATGTGCCTCACTTTGGGCTAAACCACGCATGATAGAGATATTACTAGTTTAAGTGAAATAATAACAACATGTAATCAACACTTGATAATATAAATACCACACTAATCCCATCCATGAAATTTAGTCAGATTACATGTGAATGCTTGTGATTATATGATTAAGTGTAGGGGACTCTCACTACACATCATAAGCACAATTACTAGTGATCTAGATTAGTTATACATAAATAATAGTTATAAAAGCATTACCAATTTATCTTTTAGAAAAATTTAATGTTTTAAGTCATACATACATTATTAACTGAAAGCATGCCTTCTTCACATAAGGCCAATAGCCTAGTGCATGATGAGAACACTCGTAGGAATAATACTAGGATCTATATTGAAAACAACTGGAATGAACCACTACAAGCAAGGGTTCCATAAGCTCATTCAAATCCTTACTATCAAAGACTATATTCAATTATTGTAGATAATCCTAGAAGGGATAGAATAAGTCCTACAACAAGGAGGACCTCAAGGCCTAGGACCTTTAGCAAACCCAAAAGAGATAAACCAAGGGATCATAGGGAAGGATTTAAGAGTCATGGTAGTTCTCATAATTCACCATCTTCCCCTTCATCTTCATCATTCAGTTTTGACAAAGATAAACATTGGTATGGAGATAGAACTCCATGAAGGGGTCAAGATGGAAATAACAATAGGGATCAAGGACAAGATATAAGGTACTAAACAAAACATAGACAATACCATCACAATTAGAATAAATAGAGACAAAGATTATAATCACAACATGGCTAATGATGATGAACCTTTGTTGGCTACTAGAAGTATGACACAAATGAGGGAGGTAGTAATAATACCCCACTGGCATCAAAGGGAAAGTTGCATCAAACAACTTGATATGAATACCATTTCTAAATTTAAGGGAGGCTACAATTCTAATTTGCAACATCATTTATAAGCCTTCCATTATGTTTGTACCTTGCAAAATATTAAAAGTAAGTGACAAAAAATTAAGATCTTCCCAACAATACTAATAGAAGAGCTGAAAGTTGGTATAGATTATTAGAACCAGATTCAATCCACCAATGATCCATGATGCTTAAGCTCTACAACGAGAAATATTAGACCTACTCTAGATTGTCCAATTTAAGAAAGAAAATATAATGATGGAAGCAAGAGAATTATCAATCCCTTGATGTAGCCTTAGGTAGATAATATTGTCTACTACATAGATGTCTAGGTCATGGATTTTCTTAAAAAGAATACCTTCATCACATCATAGATGGGATTCATAAAAAAATGAGAAAGACACTTGCAATCTATGCCCAAGAAAGATTATCAAAATTGAGATTCCATTAGATCCAAAGGCTAATTGAACACATAGCAAAAGATGAAGTAGAGTTATGCAAAAGAGAAAGATGGAGAAATATAACCAGGATCTAATCATTCACCAAAGAGAAGGTCCATACTTATGATCAAGAAGAAGAGGTAGCTCTTAATGAGGTGATTTCATGTAAAACCTTACCAATACAAAAGTCCATCACTAAGATTGCAGCAAGGATAGATAAGATGTTGGAATTAATGGATGAAAAATTATAACCAACTTGAGAATTAGAGAGAAGAAGATAAAGTAGGTAGGACCAATTGTCAAAAAAAAGAGGAAAAAGAATAAGAAAACAAGCAAAGACACTTATCGGCAAAAAGGAAAACCTACACTAAAAAGGATTATAGACTTAGTCCCAAAGAAGGATGATCAAGGTGCCATCTATTAATATGAATATCCAAAGGGCTATTACCCAATTATGTTACATTAACAAGAGTTTGGGGCTTTTCCTTCAAATCCCATGTTTGTGTAAAAGCAAATTCCTACAAGATTATCTTATTTAAAAGGTAATTATAAATAATCCTACAATAACATTACTATCCAAGTAAGACTACTCTTTAACCTCAAGACTACTATCAACAATAGTGGTAAAACCATAATCTTGGGGAATGCCATCACCAAACAAGTAAGCCACCTATTGCCACCTAGATCCTTATGAATACTATGCTCAATAACTTGTTTCTCCCAATGGTTCTATTGCCCATGCCTCAACTCACTACTACTATCCTCCTAAGTACCATCAACCTGCAACATCTCCTATGGAATCATCATCCTATGCCCTTTACCATTAATCATATTCTCAATACTTTCATACTTCCCTCCAACATATTCCACCACCAATAATGTAGGAAGAATTGATACCACAACCTCAATAGAAAAATGCTACTTATGCTATGAACATACAAAAGGACAATAGTGTTAGTAGGCCTGAGCATAAGCCTTAGAAGCATCCTTTCTTTAGGATGATTCCTACATGTGTGAATACAACTAGTAGACCTACTAACTGATTAGAACCAACACAATGCTAGTATGGTGCAATTACATTCATCATAAAATCAATGCCTCTTAATCCTATGCAAAAGCCAACAATCATCATCACTCTAAAATAAACCATAAAAACTAAGCATGGCATTGTGGAGAGATAGAAAATTCCATGCATTACTTATAATAATAAAGGGTGCATTTGTGGGTTGAAAGTTCACAATGTTACCACAATTCTTATAATAGCCCACAACAAACTTGAGAAATAAGTGTGTGGGCAAAAACATGCCTCCACAATAATCATTAAACTAAAAGATACCAGGTGGCTAGGAAGTGAAAGTGCAAATCCATCCAAAAGATACATGGAAACATCCAACCCACCTATCAACTTTTTTCCTAGAAAAATGAACCAAACAAGAAACTTACAAAAGCACATCCTACACCCTAACCATATACTAGAAGAAAATGATGAACAAGGAGATCCAAAAACTAGAATAGAACATAAAAAAGAAAACATATCTAGACCTTGTCAAATAGAAATACCTTCTAATCTAGCTAGATATGTGTCTTCAAATGATTGATACCTGATTATCATCTATATTAAATGGGCTAATAAGAAAAAACATAAATCACTAAAGATGATAAATAGAAAACCTATAATGTATGATTCAGGGAATGTGTAATACATTTTCCAAATGCTCGTCCATGAGTTTAATTATGGGGGAGATGCCCCATCTTGAATCAAGAACTAATAAGTGCACTTTCACTTTTTGTTTTATAACTTGTTATCATTTTTCTATTTCTTCAAAATTTTCTAATTCTTAATATATTTTCCATTTCTTGTTATTTTTTATTTTCTTTATAATTTTCTATTTTCTTGAGTTATTTCCTTTGTGTTTTGTGTATATTTATTATGTTTTGGTTAATGATGCAAAAATTAACACAACGCATTGGCTTTTTTTCCTATGCTATCAAGACAATTATGTAAAGAAGTGAGATCACATTATCCATCACCTTCAATTTCTATAAATAAGAGGTCTTTATCATGAAAGCAATATGGTTCATCTTACATGAAACTAAAATTATCTCATGATCATTATGCCTTGAAGAAAATCGGAAGAACTAAGGAGGAATGTGAAACACCCTAAAAAATGTGGGGTCATCCTTGCTTCATGAGGCCTTGTAGCTCGCGCAGCACTATGGCAGCTCATCAGGAGGAGAACGTTCTGAGTTTAGGCAGGCCAATTTGGCAAATTTTCTACTTTGAGCATTGACAGGTTCTGCGTCATCTTGCCTATCCATCAAAGTAGCCTTCCAAACCAACAGCCTGCTCAGAAACGGCACACAGACTTAGCAGTAGCACTCTGGATGCACAAAAAATAGTTCGGCAATTTTTCTAAGTCACGAAGTCTGCTACGCTACTCTCCACCTCGTAGTGTAGCAAGCTTCAGAAGATGATGGCAAAACGAAGTGCTATGCCACATAGCGTAGCATGGCAACAACTTCACTACCACTTCCCCTGCCCAATTTCGAGTTCTGCAATGATGTCCCTTTCCTTTAGGAAGCAGTGGACCATGTCTGCTACTATGCTAAGCTGAGCTACATGGCACAACAACGTGTAGTAATCCTACGGAAGAGACAGAATCAGCTCGAAAGGCAAAATCAACAGAGTTCGCGAGACTTACATCGCAAGAGACAAAGTTTGCAAATAGGCAAGACTTTCACAACTAAGGCCAATTTCTACACTACATAGCGTAGCATAGCGTAGCAAGCATGTAACATACATGTAGTAGAATGTATGACAAGGTGTAATGCTACATCAAGCATGCTACGCTACAAAGCACAACAAGGCATGCAGGTGGTTGTGCGACATCAATGTGCTTCACCTAATTGGATCGTTGGCACACATCTCCAGACGCTGACAGCGTAATTACGGCATGGCAGGCTCACCGTTATTGCATGAAAGGTTTGCATTACAACGATCTTGTAGGTCCAACGGTCATACATGGCACGAGTGGTGCCCGCAAGTCAACGAAGGCCCGAGGCACGTAGCGTTCAAATCGCCCCTTTTGCATACCCTCAACACTATAAATACCCTGAGAAACAGCATTCAAAGGGTTTGAAATTTTCTAGAAAATGACATTCAAAAAGAGGTCCGATCTGGTTTAGTTCGCACTTTTTCGCTAAGTCTCCTATTCTTTCTCTCTGGCATTCAAGTTCTCTCCCTGGCACATTGTAACATCAAGCATTGTAAGCTTCCTGTTTGACACTGCAAACAGTTAGCACTTTTAGCTAGCATTTTATTCTACCCCCCTTTTTCTACCACCTCGGTAGAATCCCTACACTGTAAACATCTAAGTTCGTTCCAAAGCACACCACCTGCTTTTCTCGACACATCCTGGTTACTCTCGGGATCTCTGCCCTCCGTCACCCTGTGTAACCAATTGTCTCTGCCCTGACAAAGCAAACTTGTAGCTTTGGAGCAGTGCATGTTTCTAACTACACTTTACTTTACTTCTTTCCTATTTTCTCGTTTGCATTATTTTCTCTTTTTTATATACTTTTAAGCATTACTTCACATTGTTGACACATTTTCCTGCTTTATTTACTTTCAAGCATTATTTCGCATTTTCATTCCGTCTCAAAAGTGTATGTTGCAAAAGGCTATATAGACGCTGATGTAAGTCCCTGTCTGATCAACCAGACCATTCAGGGCACCTTGTATCCACACACACCCAGCACGGCCCTCCCGCGAGTATGGGGTTGAAACTGTCGCGCTCGCCAACCCCCCAACGTTTTCCAGCCACCGACATTTTTAGTCGATACAGTTTTTTGGCACTAGAAGGAGGGCCTTTTGGTACCTTTTCCTCATGTCATGGTAGTTCTATAACCCTTCTACACCCTGATATACATAAGCGCAAACGTGACACCCTCTTGCAGTTGTTTGCGCTTTGTGCGGTGCAGATCGGTCACCTCGATAATTCCTCGGGAGCCCTACAAAACACAAGGCCTCTGATCACTAGCTCATTTTACCATTGTCTTGCATACGTTATGTACCTCATTTCGTGTGGTACAGAATGGTTGCTTTGATGGTTCCTCGAGGATCCTATGAGACGTAAAACCTTTTTGATCACTAGTTAGCTTGCCCATCTTATAGTTGTCTTGCATGTGTTATGGACCCCATATCGTGTGGTACAGACCGGTTCCTTCGATGGTCCCTCGGGGATCCTGCAAGACACAAAGCCTTCTTGTTAGCTTGCTTGCCTTACGGTAGTCTCGTAAGCCTTCTACACCCCAATACGCATTAGCATAGACTTGACACCCACTTGTGGTTTTTTACACATCATGTGGTGTAGATTGGTCACCTCAATGGTTCCTAGGGAACCCTACGAGACATAAAACCTTTGACGGCCAGTTAGCCTACCTTCCTTCTTTTTTACTGTAGTCTTTCACGTGCTCTACATCCTAACTCATAGAAGCGTAGACGTGGCACCCTTTAGTAGTTTTTTACACCTTGTGTGGTGCAAGTCGGTCGCCCCGACAGTTCCTCCAGAATCCAGCAAGACGTAAAGCTTCTTTTTACTGCTTTTTTTGACTTTCTTGTTCGATTGCACTCTTTGGCATAAATTTTGCACTTTCCTGTTGCATAAATACTTGCTTAACAATGGCTCTTTCAACTACCACTGTTGATGCCTTCAACGTGGAATTTCCCTTCAACGTTGAAGTTCCCATCGCGATTCAAGGCACTGCTAGTGCCGGACAACCGATGAATCCCACGCTGGCAGCATGACGATCTCTCAGAATCCAAAATTGGGGACCTGAGAGGTTAGCCCAGCAACACGAACGTTATAATTTCCTTTGTGCAAAGGTGCAAGCTAATCTACCATTGGACTTATGCGAACTCGAAGAAAAACGTAGCTTCGAGTTCGCTCATTGCAATGGGAAGGAATTTGTTCCTACCCCTGGCATTCCTTTGCTTTTGACGCAAGCATATTAAGGGTTGCTGGACCAATTAATCAAGTTCATTAGGCATAGGGAGCAACCAGACACCGTGTCCAACCAGGATGATGCCTTTCAAGATGGACAAGAGGAACTCGATTCCCAATCTAACAAGGGAAGTCAAGCCAACCCCGTTCCTGTCGTACCTACCCAATCCTTCTGGGCCAACCCACTATCTGTCATAGCTTCCTTTGTCATCACACCTATGCTTCAGCAGCCTACAACTGCAACTACAATGGGTAGCCATGCCAATTCCCAGTGTATCATCACCCTTATTCCCCTGTTGCATTTGCAGCAACTGTATCCCTACAAACTGTTTATCAGCACATTCCTGTAGTACGTAATACGACTATCACGGATACCCTACCACATGTTCACATTGTACCTACTTTGCAACTGCACATAACTTCCATGCCAATTCCTACGCATGTGTCTATTCCATCCATTGTGGCAGACATTGGTCCATGCACATGGTGGACCCCGTTTGCTTCTTCGTCTATTCTACAACCGTTGCATATGTCTTACATCATTCGCCCTCAGACCTACCCAACCCTGCAAATGGTACATCCTAGCATGGGGCCATGGTCTATCCCTCCTGTGACCCAAACGATCTATCTAAAGGCTCAACCTTCTATTACTTCTCCAACAGTGCCACCCACCAGGTGGTGGACAGCGCAAGCAGTACCTTTAGCAGGGGCAGCCCCAACAGCACTGCCGATGAGTCAACCCACCACCGCCACCATGCCGCATGTGGGAGCTACCTCTGTAGTCCCTCAACCATCTACAACATCGTTGGGACTAGACCAAGAGTTTCAACTCATCCAGACCCTCACTGAGGAAATAAAATGTCTCAAAGCTATTAGGTCCGACATGATACAAGTCATGGACTTTTATCAAGACGATCCCATCAGCCCTGCAATCCCCACTTTGGCATTACCCCCGAGGATGTCTCTCCTGCACTTCACGAAGTATGATGGGAAGGGAGATCCCAACATGCATCTTGTCAATTTTAGGTCAGAGTCTTTGCTATTACAACAATGGCCACATACGATCATTCACGTCTTCACCATGTCCCTAGCTAAGAAAGCCCTAGATTGGTACCGCACGTTGCCATGTTCATCCATTTCAACTTTGGAAAAACTTCTGACCTAGTTCGTGACATGCTTCAAGTACAGCTTGAGGCCAAAAACCATGCTGGATTAGTTGATAAGTGTGAAACAAGACACATTAGAACCTGTCCAAAAATTTATTCAATGTTGGAGTGCAACCCTTAACGAAATCAACGATCCCATCGCAGAGGCCCACCTGCTGGCTATCTTTAAAGGTGCAGTGAACAACTTCATCAAGTCCAAACTATACTATCTCGCTCCTCGCTCTCTCAGTCAGTCTTTTTCTCAAACTAAGAGCATATAGGACATGGCTGAGGTAAGTAAAGACCTGGCCTATGTCGCTTATAAGAGCACATTTGCAAAGAAGGACAAAGGTAAGGCCCCAACAACCACAGTGGCCGCTGTGGCAACCGAGGCCAAGCCAAAACCTAGCAGTAGTGGTAGTAAGAATAACAAGAAACCAGCCATATCTCTAAACTGGGCCAAGCACCATAACCTACTGCACCTATGCCCAAGACATCTGCATAACCCAAACCCAACTTTGGATGCAAAGACCGTTCGAAGTACACGCCATTACCTCTAAAGCCTTCAGAACTCCTGAAGCAATTGTTGGCAGTGGGATACATCCAACACAAGCAAATGTCAGAAGAAGCAAATGCAAGACATCAATGCTACTGCAAGCTCCTTAGGAATTCCTATTTGGCCCTGCCCAATGAGCCTCCATTTCCTAGGGGTTTTAGGCTAGACAGGTTTTGTAACCACCACCGACTATGTGGTCACACCACAGATTACTGTATGTCGTTGCAAGATGACATCCAAAGATTAATTGACCTAGGAAAACTGGTGCTGGACGAAAGCAACCTAGTACACCCTGAAAATCAATTTATGTATGTCTACATAGATCCCCTCAATGCCAATAATGCTAGTTACGTAATCAATGCCATCAGCATTGACAATGATCCCAGGCTACCCTACCAACCATTTCTAATCCATCTGCCTCAGTGTAGTGCACCAGCACCACCAATGGTTGGTCCAAGCTCGTAGTCGTCCTTCATCCTGAAAGTCCCACCATGGGCATCCACCTTTGCACCGCCTGTTGGCGAGGCCACGCGGTCCCGTCAGTTAACACCTCTATCTCCATTCATCATCAAGGGGCCGACGTCTTCGACAGTCCCTACCTTGTGCAACAGAATTGAACAACCCCCTCACCCCACAAGGCGAGAAGCCCACTTGTTAAACAAGACGTCGAACGGAAGTACTGTCAAGGGTATTCCCAAGCCTACAGCTTTGCCCCTTTCATCAGCACCTTCACCCTCAAAGGTGAAGGTCAACATGGCCACATAGCCTACACCACCTTGCCAACAAGGATCTGAACCCAAATCCGAAGTCACCTCTCCTCAGGAAATTCATCTTCTAGGATGAATCAAAGAAGAGGAAAGTGTCAAACAAGTGGGTGGCCAAGACCTTCTGGATGCCCTCACCCAGGTCAAGCAAGCTCTAAAGTAGAAAAACGCTACACTGAGCTTGTATGACCTAATCATGACATCTACACCCCATCGCGAGGCTTTCGTCCGCATATTAACGACAATTCTGGTCGATGAAAACATGCCAGCAAAAGAGGAAGAGATCCATTCGGTAATGCTTTTCTCTGTACCCATAGAGCTCAAGCCATCCCAATTAGCTTTTAGTAACAACGCAATTAGGGAAGATCCCAAAGTGGGGCAAGTGACTATGACACCTCTCTTCATCACAATTTGGGTCAGCCAACACCGAATCTGAAGGGTACACGTTGATGATGGGACTGCCAAAAATGTCATTTCCTTCCCTATTGTGGATAAGTTAGAATTGGTCGACTGGATCAAGCCAACGACAACATCGTGCATGAGGTCCTTCAATGGGGCACGTGTCCTAGTGAAGGACACAGTTCACGTAAACTTCGTAGCAGGGGACCAGTTCTCCACAGACGCAACGTTCATCGTAGTCGAAGAAATGCCCAAGTTTAACCTGATCTTGGGAATATCATGGTTAGCGCAACTTAAGACTATCTCCTCACCTATACACCAAGAAATCCACTTACCATACGCAAGTAGGGAGGTGGTAATCTGTGGTGATGAAGTGGCAATGCAAGCAATCAGCAATGTAAACATGGAACAGGGCTCAAAGGTTACGACCTCTGAGAATGAAGCACCTGTTCATGCAAGCATTAATCATTCAACAAAAGGGTTGGATCAACAAGCCGACTCCCAAATTGAAAATGCATGGGTTGAGTTGCCCTTCCAAGTAGAGGACAATGACCTGAACAAGTGCCTTGGAAAAATAGCTCGACCTTACATTCCGATCAACCCATNGCTATGCTATGCATAGCTGCTTCTTGACCCATCATGGGTTGATCGGAATGTAAGGTCGAGCTATTTTTCCAAGGCACNGTCATCCCTTGTACATTCATCATTTCCTTGCCTTATTAGTATGTCATCCCTTCAGCATGTTATGCAATNCGAGTTGCCCTTCCAAGCAGAGGACAATGACCTGAACAAGTGCCTTGAAAAAATAGCTCGACCTTACATTCCGATCAACCCATGATGGGTCAAGAAGTAGCTATGCATAGCATAGCAACCTTACTGCTTCCTACCAAGTTGTCATCCCTTGTACATTCATCGTTTCCTTGCCTTATTAGTATGTCATCCCTTTAGCATGTTATGCAATAGCTCGAAATGGCCTAAAACTAGCATCGTTGCTTTCCTCTTTATTAACATGTCATTTTTTTGACATGCTATGCTAACGGCCTGAAATGGCCTAAAAATATCATCATCATTTTTTGCTTTGTTAACATACTATTTCTTCTGAACAATGGCCCGAAATGGCCTAAAACTAGCATTGTTGCTTTTTCTCTTAATCTTGTTGGCATGTTACGCAATGGCCTGAAATGGCCTCAAACTAGCATACGAGAGCATGAAAACTTTACATAGTACACAAGTTAATATAAAATCTATTTCTTTTCTAAAGTTTTTCATTTCATTCAAAATTTTTGCCTATTGGCAATGTTTGCAAAATTTTCAAAAAATTTCAAAATTTAAGCATTCCAAAAAAAATCCCATGTTGCCATGGTTTGTTTTTGTTTGCGTCGCTTTCGTCACTTGCCTCTACTTCATCTGCTTGTGCATCATTTTCCCCTGCATTGCCTTCTTCTAGTTCTTCATTCTCGTCCTCCATGGATCTCGCGCCCTCATCTAGAGCCTGGATCGCATGAATGAAGTAGTCAGCTAGGGCAAAAAAACACAACAAACCCAAGCTATAACATAGCATGAGCATCTACCCATTAAAATGACTAACCTGAGAGGAGCCTACATTGGTCTCAAGGGGTATTTGGTCTAGACCAATCCTGAGGCAACACCAAATCTCCTCTGTCATAATATCTATCCAACACCTATCACTAGGTTTAGCATTCGTAACAGCAGCTTTCTCCCTTTCCATGGTCATCCATGTTAGAGGTTCTAGGGAAAGGGAGGCGGTTGTGGTCTCTCCTATAGGAAGGTCCACCTTCAAGTTAGGAGATTTCGTGACCTTCACCTACTCTTTGAACTTAGCGTAGGCCTCAGAAGCGCCAATGGCATTCACGAATGCTTCATACATGAATGCCTCCATAGCAGTGCCTTTGTACAGCTTTCAATGGGTGTCCTTCTCCAGCTTGTACACATGTTTGTGGTTTCTCTGGGTTCGCCCCCATTCGAAAACCTTGGTACTGATATCCTTCATATCTTGACACTTCTGGGCTAACAAGTCCATCTGCATTTGTTGTTCAATTATCTCGTGGGTGGATTCAATGTTCTGGTGAACGACAGTCCAAAACCTAGCGTAGTCATCTATAGGCCTCTTACAATCGACAACGTCAGGGCTACGGTTTACAAGGAACTCATTCCTCAACCTGAGATTCTCCACCTCGGCGGCCAGGTTGGCCTCTCTTTGCTCAACCTTTTGGACCTGTTTCCACAGGTCCTCGTTGACACGCCTACATTCCCATAGAGAGTGTGCCAAGTGCAAGACGTACTTGTGAGCCTCGTCAAACATGAGACGAGGAACCTAGGTCATGTCAGGTGAGAGTGTAGGCACGGTGCCAATCCTCATGGGTCTAGCCAAGTCCAATTTAAGCTGAGAGGCTACGTTAACACGGGGAACGTAGCAATTACATTAGCATAGCATAATCAAAAAAATCAAAAGTTTTAGCGTAGCAGCATAAAGATAGTTAATACTGCTACTTACTCGCATGAGGATCTGCCTACTGAAGGCGTTTGATCATGTCGTCGATAAGTCCCTGCACGAACGTAAACTTGTCAGGGACCTCAGCCCATGACTCCGCACAAGTCGGAGGGGGTCCTGAGATATTAGCAGTAGTACCTGTTACACGATTAAGCATGTCAGCAACAACCAAAATAGATTATGATAAGGTAGACGTCCCGCCAACTCACCAGTACCCAACTACGATCTTTCCTCTACTAATGCAAGACGATCGTGGTGGCCCAGTGGAGGGCCCTGCCAAGTCCATATGAGCCCCTTCCTCACACGCTGGTGCCTTTCCTTTCAGGAGACCAGCATCTTTTTTATTCAAGAGAGGCACCTCTTCATCGGTAGGAGGAAGCTTCCTAATGACAAGAGCCCCTGCCCTAGAGACAAGAGCTCCCTTATTCCTGACCGGGGCCCTTTCCTCTGAGATTGGGGCCTCCGCATCTTTATTAGTCACCCCCATCCTAAGGGCCGACACTTCCTCATCAGCTTCTTCTTCATCGTCTTCTTCCTCTGCTAGCAAAAATGCATGTTTACAATGATTCAAAACAAGTTAGCTCAAAACCGATGCTATGCTACGCTACACTGCCTAGCGCAGTATAGCGTAGCAAACTGAAACAAAGCAAGCATTACACAAAAACACTTACCAATGGGGGGTTGCGTCCTCTGTAGCTTGAGCCACAATCTTCATCCCTCCTCTCCATGAAGGGTGTCCCTAGCTGGGGGAGGTCTCTTCCTTCGCAACTCCTTGGGCACAGTCTCAGCCATGAGACATTCACCCTGTGTAACACTACCAACTATGATAGGGGATGTCTCTCCTATGCTGTCTTGGCCACGAAAACTACGAACTACCATATCTTTATTTGTTACAGACAATGACTCCCTGACCATTTTTGGGGGATCTTAGGCTCGCATAGTCCAGAGGACCTATCAAATCCATGGCCTGGGAATCTAATCGCAATCTCTCACAAACCAGACTCCATCCTCCTAAACCACCAGGAACTCCACGAAGCGCTTCAGACAGCTTATGTAGAAGGCATAGTGTATGTTAGACCAGGACTCCATTTGCTCACGGAGCCCCAAAATCTCGGCCTGCAAGCCACTACATAGGAAATTGGCCCAGTTATAACGGGCCTCTTCTTCCATAACCTCCTGCATTACCCAAGCCTGCTCAAGCCCTAGGACCTTCCCTTGGGTGAGCAGTTGAGGAAATGCATGGGCACGAAAGACCAGGTAAATCCCCATGGCAAGGTCGTCCTTAAGCTTTTCCATGGGGAACCCTTTTTGCTCCTTGGTGAGCCTTAGCCATTGCTCGATATTCTGCTTCTGAAGAGTCAACCCCTGCTTGCTCTTCAACACTATGGGGGCACCATTGATAGGAACACTGAACAGATCCGCAAACATCTGGTCATTGATTTTAATGCCCACCCACACGCCCCGCACGTACGTGCAAAAATGTCTCATCCTCCCGAAGAAGGAGTTGACCAGGGAAAGCATCTCGGCAGCAGAAACGCTCAGATGCAAAGCCATGAATAGATCCATAAGCCTTGCCTTTCAAACTTTCTCAAGCAAGGAGTCTGGGGCCCCTCATTCCAACCAACTCTAGCTCGTCACTACTTTGCCATATTTGAAGTAGATGTTTGCCCCCTACCTCTCGGTGGTCACCACCATCACCTCACGAGGCTTCTTTGCCCCTACAATAATTTTCACAAAGTGCACTTAGCATAACACTACAGAGAATGCAAACATTACAAAAACACTTGAGCTTGTGGTGCCTGCCTTTTGACCCACCAGGTCTATATGGTAATGAGAACATCGAGAGTTCAATCAAAACCTCTTCAACCGTGACCTGTTTGAAGGGTTCTTTTCACTCCTTATCTAGCTAACCCTTCTCCCTACACTGATTGTACAGAGTGAAGAGCCTGTGTAGATAGGCACAGTACTCTCCCCTGCACTGATCAATCACACCCGCCCGCAGGTTCTTAGCCGATGCGAACTCCTGTAGGGCTAGCTGCACTGTAGCCAGCTCACCCGATTCATCATGAACCCCATCATCATCAATATAGAACTTGGTGACAAACATACACTGTTAGCATTCGACCAGGTATGGCCAAAGTCGCACAACGAAGTGGAGAAAAGATGCAAAACTCACTCGCCAGCACAATAGACAGTCCCCTATGGGTTCTGAAAGTACGTCACCATGTGACATGTGAGAAACAATGTGTTGTACTGGTGGTAGCAGTTGTATTTCGGCATGTCCCAGATCTAGGCTAAATGCCTCAGCCCTATTGAGTGTTGGATGGATCCTCCTCCCTGCCTGCTCATGATTGCATCATCAGAAAAATATCTCAAGATGCCTCGACTTGCCCCTAGCAACATGGCTTCTATTATGTCAAATGCCTTCTTCCCCTCTAAGGAAGACCAAACAATCATACTAAAATGGTTCAGAAGGAATTGTAAGAAGTCTTGTGCCCCTTCCCTGAACCAAACCACTTGATCTCCCAAATGTATCTAGGGAAGTGGAGCGTTGGCCACAGGTCTGCTCACATGGCACAGGACCCCTCCAATGTCCAAAACGATCAGCCAGGACCTTGGTCCCACCCTGCACAATGCAATCAGCAAATGTTAGCATCACATTTGAATGTAATACATGCACAACATAGTAGCATCTAGCAGCCCGTACATGTAGTGTAGCATTACCCTCTGCCTTTACATAGTGTAGCAAGAGCATGGAAGCCTAGCATAGCAGGAGCATGCAAATAGCCTAGCGTAGCAGCAAAACAACTGACGACTTACCCAAACAAAACATGTGTCATGTAACCACATCAAATATGAACGAGCTCTCCCAAATATTTTACGTTATGGCATGCTAGGATCAAACAAACTAAGTTGCCCCAGCCCCTGCGGTTACGACCACAACCGTGGTAGTCTCAACGGCCTTACATGCAACCACGATGAAATGTTTGTGCATCAGCCGTGACCAATATGGTGAGTGCAGCGATACAAAGGCTAAAATAACGTGACTGTAGAAAACACAGATAGTAAAATAAAAAGGACACAAAACCAAAGCAAAAAAGTAGCAGAAGGCGTAAAACAAAAAAAGCGAAGGAGACATAAAAACTTACTAGGTCATCGGCGTGCTCTTCTGAGCTGGAACGTATGTTTCAGGGTCTTCTTCACTTTCTCAACCTTCGCAAACACTAGATGAGTCTTAGGAGCCATGGTTCCGCTAAGTCACACCCCTTGCTATAGAAATTTTCCTTGCTAATCAATCAACACAATTGCTTTGCGATCCGAAATCGCCTTGTGCTCTGATGAGGGTTCTACGCTCTTACGATAAAAATGGCGAAATTGCCAAGGTCTAATCCTTATTTATGGAAAAATGGGAAAACTTATTCCTCTCTCTCTCTGATCAATGCAAAATGCACCATGCAGCGTAGCATGCTCGCCACAACATCATAACATTATTAGCATTAAAGCCTTGACACGCTTCAAGCTAAGTACTTACCTTCTCGAAAACAAAAAAAAATAATATTTGTTTTCGATGAAGGGTCTGAAAAGACCTTAAACTAGCAATCCTAGCGTAGTTGCACCCCTCAGGGTCCAAAAAGACCCTAAATTAGTAGTTTCAACATGTTATGTCCGCAGTCCGCAAATAATGGTAAACTAACAACGCCACATGCTTGCATCAGCGATTTTCGCATCCTCTTCCATATAGGCAATATCACATTTCCTAGCAGTTTCGTGTGTTCACTTTCACATTAGCTTGCATATTATTATTTTGCATATTAAGATCTTGTATGTTGTAATATGGCAGTCTGAAATAATACTAAACTAGCAGTTCGGCATTTGCATATCAACGGTTACACAGCTTCACATTTTACATCAACAACTTTACACCTTTAGCAATTCTACACTCTTGTGCCTTGGCTATCCACCATGACCTTAAACTAGCAAACTTTCAATCTTTACATCGCCACATTTAGCAAGTTGCATCTCGGCGTTGCTTTGCAGATTTTCGTTTCACACAATCTCTGACACCCCTTAACCAGNAGCGTTGCTTTGCAGATTTTCGTTTCACACAATCTCTGACACCCCTTAACCAGGCTCTCATCTTATGATGGCAGGTCAAGCGAGAGATGGGAATCCATTGTGACCTTTCCATGCCTTTAACATTAGTAGGGCCACAAAGCAAGCTCGCGAGACAATTGAACCCCGACATGATCAACTGGGGGTTGACTACGACTAGCACTATGGCAGCCTTAGAAGTGTCCCCGGATTGGCCCAAGCACCTGGTCCAAGCCCTAAACTGAGAGGTTGGGGACATAACCGAAGATCCTCTTGTCGGGACACTTATGACCACATTAAAGGGTGAGGTGAAAACGCTAAGACTCAGCTCCCTTCTAAACACACAAACACATAAAAGCATGGCTAAAATTTTGCAAGACAACATCGATGTCTTCGCATGGTTGTACAATGACATGCCGGGTTTGGATCTACAGCTAATTCAGCACAACATCATCCTAGACCCACACGTGAAGGTAGTCAAGTAAAAAGCTCGCAAAGTTAAGCTAGAAATCGCACTAGCTGTGAGGGATGAAATCACTAAGTTATACCAAGCAAGTTTCATCTGTGTAGTCAACTATTCAGAATGGGTGTCCAACATCATTGTAGTTTCGAAGAAAACAGGAGGGATACAGATTTGTATAGACTTATGAGACTTGAACAAGGCAACGATCAAAGACAACTTTCCACTCCCGAGCATTGATCAGCTCATTGACAGCACGACTAGTCATGCCCTGCTATCCTTCATGGATGGTTTCTCCGGATACAACCAAATCCACATTAACCCAGAGCACCAGTTGTCAACAACCTTCATGACCCCATGGGGGACCTTCTGCTATACCATAATGCCATTTGGGATCAATAATGATGAGGCAACCTAGCAGCAGGCCATGACTTACATTTTCAGCAACTACATCCTAGAAACATTAAAAGATTATGTGGAAAATATAGCGGTCAAGTCCAAAGAGGTAGCTGATCACCCACAAAATCTAGGGATAGTCCTTAAATGCTGCCAAATGCACGATCTATACCTCAATCCTAAGAAGTGTGTCTTTGGGGTGAAAACAGGATGCATGTTAGGGTTTGTAGTATTGGAGGCCAGAATACGGATGGACCCTAACAAAGTCAAGGCCATCATCAACCTAGTGCCTCTCACAAACCTTAAGGAATTACGTGGTTTACAAGGTAGAGTGCAATTCATTCAAAGGTTTATAGCCAGGTTGACTGACAAGTTACACCCCATGCAACATCTTCTAAAGAAGGGGGTTAACTTTGAGTTGACAACCCAGTGTCAGCAAGCCTTCAATGACTTGAAGTAAAAGCTCTCGCACCTCCCAACGGTGCACCCTCCACAAAGGAACAAGCCTTTCTGCATATACCTTGCCACCTCCGACACATCCATAGTTACACTGTTGTGTCAGAAATGGGATGATGGTTCTAAGATACCAGTGTATTACCTAAGCCATGCACTAATAGCATACGAGGAGAAATACAACGAAGTGGAGAGGAATTGCCTAGCCCTAGTGTTTGTACTAAATAAGTGGCGGCATTACCTGTTCCACAGCACAACCAACATCATTTGCAAAAGTAATATACTTCGGTCTATCAGCAGCAACCTGTACAAAAGTAGCAGGATAGCCCGATGGAAAGCAATAACCATGGAGTTCAACCTATGCTATGTAAGTCAATCGTCAACAAAGGGTTAAGCCATAGCAATCCAACTTATGGCTTCGCTAGTCAACGACCAAGCTACCATAGACCCCGAGTTCTCAAACGAATACATTAGCAATGTCACCATCGTCCTATTGCATTTTGAGGCTACCTTACATTTCGACGGTGCCTCAACCGCGCGAGGAGGTAGTGCGGTTGCCATGATCACATTCCCCTCTGGGGAAATGCATCCATCTGCTTACCGTTTTGCATTCCCTTGCACCAACAACGTGGTAGAATACGACGGGTTGCTTAGAGGCCTCTTAACTGCCCGAGCATTGCACATACAACACCTAGCAATCCGGGGAGATTCACAACTAGTCGTGAATCAAATCACTGAAGTCTACACTTGCAAGGCTACGCACCTGCAACCCTACTGCGACCTAGCAAAAATCCTACTTAAATAATTCGCAACCACTGATGTGCAACACGTGCCATGCAACGAGAATACCGTAGCAGATGCCTTAGCTACCCTCGCATTAAACATCCCATCACACTCCTTGGCAAACCTGCCAACTGCGATCACAGAATGTGTAGAGCCTATCACTCAGATAGAACACGTGGCCTCTGTTAGCGCTGCGGATGCCCCAGAGTGGTATGCCAACATCAAAGCTTATCTACAACATGACGAACCCCTAGGTGGATTGACATTGGCCCAGAGAGATGTAATCCATAAGCATGCTCGGCAATATGTGCTCATGGGAAATGATGCCCTATGCCGACGATCCTACAACGGGATATTGCTAGCATGCATGGGTGATGAGCAGGCACAAAGGGTAGTTAATGAGGTTCATGAAGGGCTGTGCGGTGGGCACATAGCACCCAGGGCTATGGCTACGAAAATCAGATGCCTAGGGTATTATTGGCCCTACATGAAGCGCGACTGCCTGTTGAAAGTCAAGACATGCAACACGTGCCAAAGATATGAAAATCTCATACACATAGCACCTATGAACTTGCACCCAACATAAATCACGAGGCCCTTTCAGCGATGGGGACTAGACCTCATAGGGCCTATCATGCCTAAGTCCTCTGCAGGGCATANACAAATCTACCATTTCATCCTTGACAACATCGTAACTAGGTTTGGGCTACCAATGACTATTGTGATCGACAATGGGCCACAGTTCAGCAGTACAGAAACCTGAACTTTCTGTAGCAATCTAGGCATTAAATAATCATTTTCTTCCCCTTATTATCTGCAGGCGAATGGGCAGGTGGCGGCTACAAATAAGTCCATCATCAACTTGCTAAGGCGGATGCTCAACAACAGCAAGAAGCGGTGGAATGAGCAAATCCTCTACATCCTCTGGGCCTATCGAACGACATGCCGAACTACAACAAGTAAGACCCCTTACAGTCTTGTTTACGGATCTGAAGCTGTATTGTCTCTTGAGTTGCAGGTACCCTCACTCCGGATGATCCTATCCAACATCGTAAGAGAAGCCCAGAATAACGAATCGCAAACCATCAACCTCAACTCAGTGGAGAAGGAACGCATGCAGATGCTGAGACGCATCGAGCACTATCAGAACAAATAGCAGTAGAGGCACCGTGCAAACCCGCATCGATGACCAGTTCAGAAGGGAGACCTCATCCTCAAGGCCATCCGTGAGCACATGTGTAAATTCTTAGCCAATTGGGAAGGTCCTTACATGGTCACTAAAGCCTTTGGAAATGGAGCCTTCAAACTGGTGGACATGGATGACAATGAGTTCGCCAACCCGGTGAACCACTCGTACCTTAAGGAGTACTACGTCTGAAGCACAATGGCAACAACAAGCATCGTCTGCTACAATGATAAACTAGCAACAGCACCAAGCAACATCTGCAATGATGATAAACTAGCGGCATCGAGCAGTGTTCGCTATGGCATAAAAATGANCGGCAACAACAAGCATCGTCTGCTACGATGATAAACTGGCAACAGCACCAAGCAACATCTGCAATGACGATAAACTAACGGCATCGAGCAGTGTTCGCTATGGCATAAAAATGACAGCAATCATCCGCTACGACGTAAAATTGCGCTTGTTAGTCCACTATGACTATAAACTAGCATTGCAAGTCTGCTACGATGATAAACTAGCATGTACGGTCTACTGGGACGTTAAACCAGCACATGATTTACCAAGACCTTAAACTGGGTTCGCGTTGCATCCCCAGCATGTACCAGCACCAGAGACACATAAAACAAGTGGCCGCAATGCTAAAGTGTGGGTGGGACGTCGTAGCTCTGGAATGTCATTCGTGACACACTGAGAACACGATCCAGGACACACGTGATGTTGCCACCCTTAGCATCATGCTGACCCTTTGAAGACGTCGTATGGCGTCACATTGGCCCTTCAAACCCACCGTCACCATGGCCCATCGCCCTGACAGTAGTTCCTGGGCTAGTTCCTGCATCTAGAGTGCCAGCAGTATTGTGGCCCGGTCAAAATATTGTTACTCTCTAGTCCCCTGCCCACATCTCGGCTCATATAATGTCTAGCTATGTGGTAGTTGATCCCATAGCTAAACTAAGCATGCATGCCTTTGGCGGGGATTCTAGTGCATCTACACCAACAACAACTCCCGGTGCCTTGGAGGCCAGCTCCTCCACGCCGACGCTGCCAAGGCCGCTGCTAGTCTTCCTGCTTTGAGCATCTCACATCAGCAACGGTGCCCAAGAGTAACAACAATGCCAGCATCCAGCAAGACCTTTGCCCTCGCAAGCACATCTTGCCACAGCAGCAAATGCTACAGCGTCACGAAGCAAGTACCTTGACTAGCATGGCTATTTGAGAGTGCATGTTCCATGACGTGCATAACATAACTCTTCGTATAAAAAGCATTTGTAGGTAGGCTAAAACCTTTCATGGATGTAACGCAACTCATCCTGTGAAGGAAACACCTGCCCTACAAGAGGTTGAAGAACAACGCCAGTTAAAGATGAAAATGTAAATGAGCCCCTCAGAGCACTCCGATGAGGGACTCTGCTAAATATCATCGTTTCTCTCTGCCTTAACCTTTGCAAAACCAATGCAACACTCTCAAGTGCGACCAAGTGACATCTCGACACTCACCGAGCGACAACCTTGGCATTTCCCCTGCTATGGTGTTTCGTATTCTTTACTGACAACCGAGAGATGTTGACAAAGAGGGGCCAATAAAACACCCTAAAAAATGTAAGGTCATCCTTGCTTCACTAGGCCTTGCAGCTCACGTAGCACTATGGCAGTTCATCAAGAGGATAACGTTCTGAGTTCAGGCTGGCCAGTTTGGCAAGTTTTCTACTTTGAGCATGGACAGGTTCTGCGTCATCTTTCCTGTCCATCAAAGTAGCCTACCAAACCAACAGCCAGCTCAGAAAGGTCATGCGGAGTTGGCAATAGCACTTTGGATGCGCAAAAAATAGTTTGGCAAGTTTTCTAAGTCACAAAGTCTGCTACGTTACGCTACGCCTCGTAGCGTAGCAAGCTTCAAAAGACAATGGTAGAACGAAGTGCTATGCTATGCTACGTCACATAGCATAGCATGGAAATGGCTTCACTACCACTTCCCCCACCCAATTTCGAGTTCTGCAACGATGTCCCTTTTCGTCAGGAAGCGATAGACCATGTTTGCTGCTACGCTACGCTAAGCTACATGGTGCAGCAAGGTGTAGCAATCCTGCGGAAGAGACAGAAGGCAGCTCGAATGGCAGAATCAGCGAAGTTCGCAAGACTTACATCACAGGAGACAAAGTTTGCGAATCAGCAAGACTTTAGCAACTAAGGCCAGTTGCTACGCTACGTAGCATAGCATAGCGTAGTAAGCACTTAACACACATGTAGCAGACCGCGCGACAAGGTGTTACACTATGCCAAGTATGCTATGCTGCAAAGCATAGCAAGGCATGGGGGTGGTTGTGCGACATCAATGCACTTCACCTAATTAGACTGTTGGCACACATCTCCAGACGCTGACAGTGCAATTATGGCGTGGCAAGCTCGTAGTTATTATATGACAGGTTTGCATTACAATGGTCTTGTAAGTGCAATGGTCATACATGGCACGAGTGGCGCCCGCAAGTCAACGAAGGCTCGAGGCACATAGTATTCAAACCACCCCTTTTGCATACCCTCGGCACTATAAATACCTTGAGAAACAGCATTCAAAGGGTTCGAAATTTTCCAGAAAATGACATTCAAAAAAAGGTCCGATCCAGTTTAGTTCGCACTTTTTCGCTAAGTCTCCTATTCTTTCTCTCTAGCATTCAAGTTCTCTCCCTGGCACATTATAACATCAAGCGTTGTAAGCTTCCTGTTTGACACTGCAAACAGTTAGCACTTTCAGCTAGCATTTTGTTCTACCCCCATTCTTCTACCACCTCGGTAGAATCCCTACACTATCAACATCTAAGTTCGCGCCAAAGTGCACCACCTGCTTTGCTCGACACATCCTGGTTACTCTCAGGATCTCTGCACTCCGTCACCCTATGCAACTAATTGTCTCCACCCTGACAAAGCAAACTTGTAGCTTCGAAGCGATGCATGTTTCTAACTACACTTTACTTTACTTCTTGCCTATTGTCTCATTTGCATTATTTTCTCTGTTTTATCTACTTTTAAGCATTACTTCGCATTTTTGACACATTTTCCTGCTTTATTTACTTTCAAGCATTATTTCGTATTTTCATTCTGTCTCAAAAGTATATGTTGCAAAAGGCTATATAGACGCTGACATAAGTCCTTGTCTGATCGAACAGACCATTCAAGGCACCCCGTATCCGCACATACCCAGCACGGCCCTCCCGCGAGTATGGGGTCAAAACTGTCATGCTCACTGACCCCCGGCGTTTTCCAGCCGTCGACATTTTCGATCGCTACAGAATGGAAAAAGGAGTGGCATCAAAGGGACTTGCTAATTCATTGCACTTCCTCTATGGGTCTTACTACTACATGTGATTATATCATTACTCATATTATAATTATTGATGTAAGCATGATGTCAAATAAGTGTTAGCTTACTATGTCATTAGAAAGATATGGTATCTGTACTTGAAGGTAGTCTTCTAGTAAGAAAACTATATTCATGAATTAATTATGCCATAAAAGAAAATTGATTCCTAGTGTACCACTAGAAAGACATGTTACCTGTGTCTGAAGGTACTCCTTTGATTGGATTAGCATTGATTATGAGACTAGAAAGATATGTTACCCATGCCTAAAGGAAATCCTCTAATCAATGGTCAAGTTTTCTAAAAAATTTAACATTTAAGTAATTAATTAATCAATATTGATTTCCTATTTTCTTTTATTGAGTAGTGATGTTTTCATGTGATTATGGTGGTCTCATGGTTTTAAGTTCAAGATGATGCAATGTAATGTCACTAGTAAACGTATGGATTTGGTTTAAAACTTGGATAGATAAGTATGATGGTCATCTTAATTACAATTGATACAAGAACCTATTGTGAACATGGTAAAGTATATGATGTCTCAATCTCTATAATCCCTTCTTGTTCCATTATTTACCTCACTGCTAAATACAATCATGTACTTCTTGGTTTTGTATAATATAGTACAAGATCCCAACCAAGGTGGTTGTATGTTGTTTGAAACAAAAGTATGATCCACATTTAACTTCTAAGGTATCCACAAATATCTATAAAAGTAGTTATGCAAGGGCGTTAAGTAGGAGCCTACTTTGGAAAGGATCCACGTGCATGACTTTTGTTGATCATGGATTTAAACCAAAACATTACATATTTAAAAAAATCATGGAAAACTTATCTAAATTTATGCATGATTTTGGGACTACTTATCAATTTAGATTAATTTTAAATGTTTTTCTATTGAAATTTCATCCAAATTCAATATTTCTTGCCATTTTATAACCTCATGATTTTCAATATTCCAATGCATTTGCAATATCTTGTAAACTAGGCCTTTTATCTTAGTTATTCAAAAACTTGTGAGCTTCTAGAGTTGAGCTCATTTTTCATAGGGGCCAAGGACATGGATTTTGAAAATTTTTTCCAACACCTTAATTTTTAACATTAAGTAAATAATAGTAAAAATAATCAAGGTGGTTTAAATAACTTGATAATTTTAGTTACTCTAGAGCCTTGGAAACATTATTTTGCAATTATCTTAAACCAAAATGCTATAAAAAAAATTTCAAGTTTGAGCTAACCAAAGATTCAAAAAAGGTTTAATCATCAAGGAAAAAGAGCAAAAACTAGCGTTGATTCTTTGATGATTGTAAATTATTCCTAAGATTGAAGGTATTTTGCCTGGTAATGAAAAGAGGTCTAGAGGAGGACATAGCCATGGAAAAATAGTAGATACAAGAATTAAAGCTCAAACTTCACATGTTTGCTATCTAGAAACCCATGGGTTAATAATAAGAAATTTCAATTCATTCTTTGAAAGTTTTGCATAAAAAGAGAAGTTTCAACATAACAACCAAGGTTGAAAAAGCTATGACCATTAGTAACAACATGAAGAATCATCCTTAGTAGATTTTTGAAGACTTCTACAAATTTATAAACTTTGATGTCTGTCTAATATTTTTGCCATTTTGTAATACATCTACTTGAATAAAATTTTGTAATGCAACACTCAAGTTTTGTAATTCCAATTAATCTAATCTTATTCACCCCCAAATTTTTATAATGAAATTTTGTCCATTTTATACAACTTAAGGACGAATCTTTAGTGAGTCATGGGGGTATGATGAAGTATCATTTAGTAAATGTAGTAGTCATTTGTGATGTTGTAGATGCTATGTCGCATCTATGTCGATGTATATGTGTCAATGCATATGTGTTAATGCATCCTTGTCATCTATTATATCACACTTATTATACATCTGCTACATTATAGCTACATCAATGTATATGCATTGACATAGCCTCATCGACATAGCTTAGGATGCATTGATGTTATCTCCATATTTACCTATAAATATGTGATCATCCACCACGTATTTGATATCATTTGATCAATAGTGTAGATAAACTCTTATAGTTTTCTTTTGTAAATGTAGCAAATAGTTAGTGAGTGCTCGTAGAGTGGATTTGAGTTAATTGTATGGTTTCATATTCAAGTTGCATTATACTTGAAGACATCCCATGAATGACAATAAGATCAAGGTTAATTCATATTCATTGTAGCACTTTGACTTAGAATAAATTTACTTTCAATATAATTTAATTAATTTCTATGTTATTGCTTAGTTTAGTTTAAGGCCCAAATAATATCAATATTCATATGCCTCACCTTGGACTAAATTATATATGATAAAGCTACCACTAATCCAATTGAAAAGACAATGGCCTACAATCAATGCTTAATAATCTAGATACCACACTAGTCCCATCCACAGAATTTGATCAAATTATGCATGAATGCTTATGATTAGTATGGTTGCATGTAATGAACTCTTGTCACTCAGCACTAATGTATAGGAAAACATAAGATAATTAATGAGTTACATGTAAAATAAACGAATGATGAAATTAAAGTGTAATTAAGGAAACATAAAATAATTAACTAGCTACATGTAAAATAAAGGAATTAATGAATTAAAATACCCTTAAAGAAATCATTAGACTAAGCCAAGTGTTACAATAAAAGTAAATTGATTTCAATCTTATTATCATTCCCTAACATGTGTTTAGGTACATAATCACTTAAATAAGACTTCGTACAATCAACTTAGTTCACACTATGATCATTGGAAAACACATTCTAACTTTCATGAAGATGAACTATAAGAGCTTCATTACACTATAACCAAAATAACATCATAAATGTGGTTGGTTTCTATATTTATATAGGCATTTATCATTTTTGCATCAACACAAATATGTTAATGTAGTAGACCTTGCATCAATGCTAATGCAATTAATTGAAACATAACTCATAAAAGTTCTAAGTTGACTACATGTCTTGAGGGTAAATATTATTTTAAAAAAATGTTTTTAGATTCTAATATTCCTTACTCATCCTCTACCACCTCACATTCCCCTTTCTAATTTTCTTCTCCTACATCTAACCATGAAATTTAAAGGTAATATGTAAGCCTAAAAATTGCAATAAATGATGGAGGAGTGGAGGTAAACTAAAATTTGTAAAGGACTTTTAATTATATAATATTTTTAATGTTTGATTATTCATGATGATGGGTGGCTCAAGTAGTAAGCTCATTGTTTAACAAGGATTTGTAGGTAAGAGATTGGTAGTCATACTTAAGGCATTATCAATGGATTTGAATTTTCTAGAATTATCATATGGAGGATTCTATATTACTCTCAACTTGTTCAACCAATGTTAAAAATCTACTTCTATGATTGATGCAATAATTTTGATTGAAAAAAGTTGTAATGCCTTCTTTTACTGATCTTAATGTAACTAAGATACTTGATTTTATTCTTCCTAATGATGTCTATGAGTTCCTTGACTATTGATCTTTCATCGTAATATGTTTTTTTTTTCAATTTTGTGTTGGCTACCTCATAATTGAAGTTTCATTCTATAGCCAAATGATGTGATAAAAAAATATAACATTCAAGTCCTTTATGCTAGATATTATTCTCATTTTTTTCTACTTGTTGACTTAAGCAATGCTTTGATGATGCAATGTGTCTTATATATAAGATCTTTTATACATAAGCATGTAGTGTTGATCATTAGTAAGTGGGCTTCAAATTTTAATGTCTAATCAAAATAATATGCTAAAGTTCCATATTCTATCAAGTTATATAGACTTATGTTGATTTTTCAAAAAGCTAAGCAAGAATTTGTTAGTCTTCTTGATCCCATTAAGCATATGGAGTCTATTTCTATAACTTTTGATTTTTTGTAGACATTTTTTCATTGAAATCAACTTTCTCAATTGTAAAAAGAAATTGGTATTACAAGTAGAAAGAAAAACTTATACTTAGGCAATTACATACTATAACCTTTCTGATTCTTATAACTTTTGCCACCATGAAGGACATTTGTTTAATGGTTATCCTTTTTGCTCAAGCAAAAAGATTCTAAAGAAAAGAAAAAATGCATTGAAGTTGAAGATAAAAAAAAAATATGAAGTTAAAGATATGAAAAATTAAGTTAATGTTAATGATAAAAATGATCAAATGGCAATAAAGAATTTAGAGAAGATAGAAGCTCCTATGTATATTTTTTCTAGTCCTAGAAAACTTATTAAGCAACCTAGATAGATAGCTTCTAAGGTAAATTTTTTCTTATCTCACAAGAATACAAGTAATGGTAAATATTTTCAAAGTAAAATTAATAATAAGTGACAAGATGAATACCTTCCACTAGTGGTGCCATTTTTTTTCTTTGAAAAAATTCTAGCATTAATCCACAAGTCTCTACCTCGAATCCTTTTACTATTTTAAGTTTAAGCCTAGATGTTGAAAAGTGATTAATATTTTATTAAGATTGTGACCTTTCTCCCTACTAACAATTAATTTTTTCTCTCTTATTTTTCCAAAGGATTAGAAGGGAGGGATGTGTTAGACCTCAAAAAATCAATAGTAATATTAAAAAAAAATTAGAATACATCATATCATTAAAGAAAGATTGTAAAGAAAAAGCCTAATAATTTTGAAGATGCCTTTTCAAGTGTTCATGTTTATAACCAATCTTGAAATACTTCCTCTCTATTGTAGAAAAAGGATCAAACCTTACCCTTATTTAGAAGTGTCCTCATGGGTTTTTACTTCTTGCTAAAAGATTTCTTGTAAAGACAAGGAGAAAACACTTTCTAAATATAAAAGAATACATCAATGAGAAATAAAGAACAAATAGCAACAAAAGCTGAAAATTTTCCATTATTAAGCCTCCAAAATAAAAAAAATTGATATTGTAGAAAACAAATTAATTTTTTAGCTTTCATTGAAAACATATTTGCTTAAATTTATAGCTGAAAAGTGACATCTTTGAGAATAAGGTATTTGACTCCTAAAGATAGGTTGTAATTTATCTCTTATTGCTAGAAAATAATTATATACTAAATTTTTCAAATATAGTAGATAATAAGTGGTCAAATACATTTTCAAATCTAAAGAAAGGAAGTAGATAAAGTAAGGTGAGTACCAATAATGACTTTACTAATGCTTACTTAAAATTTATAAATTTTCGAGGTTCATTTCTAAGCATGTTGAGCAATTGGACACTTAAAAAAACATGAAAAATGAGTCTCCAATTCTACAAAGAGGACATTGAGGGAAAAAATTCATATATTTAAGATGAGCACTAATAGGAAGATGTTGATGAATAAGACACCATCAAAATGAATTTTAGGAAATGTAGGAGCTCTCTAAATATCTTTCATTTTCTTCATTCAATGATGATAACTACATTTTCTTGGTTTTATTGTGTTTTTTATGAATAAAATCATTCTTTGTAATAATCTCATTAAAAAAATTTCAAATAAAAAAGAAAAACAAATTGGCCATCATTCTAAAAAATATCTGGAAAAGCTTGATGCAAACTATTGTTACCTTTAAGTAAATTGTCAATATTAGAAATTAAATTTTCAAAATTCTTTTTTTCTTTCTATTCAAACCATAAAGGATAAAAGCTTCATTCCAAGTAATTTATCTATCATGCACATGTATGATGTATGGATACAAAATTTGCTCCAAGTAATACATAATCTAAATGCATTAGTAGTCCAAGAACCTTCATTAAAAAGAAGTCATCATGGGCTAATCTTCTTAACCATAGTTTTTGAAACTATACTACGATTATAATTTTAGTATTTACTAAGCTTGCACAATGTCTTTTAAATTTGTTTATGAATTGGAAAACCAAGAATAGAAATGACTTGAGGAAAAAGAAGACAGTGAAGAAAGTTATTACAAGGCTAAATTTTATCATTCTTAGGTTTCTCTTGCATAAGTCTCTTTCTTAAAAGGAGCATTTAAACATCATCTTCATTAATGCACCTTGCAATTCATTTTACTACAAGGGAAATATCTTGGTTATAATTATTAATGAGGCCAAGTCCTCCATATTTCTTACTACTAGTACAAATATCCTAAGCAACTTTAAAAGAACGTTTTCTATTTTGCTAAGCAAATAAAAGAAACCGATGGATAATATGATGAAAACTATCCTAAGAAGTTTTATAAGGAATCCAACAACTAAAGTAATAAACATAAGTTAATTGAAGCATTTACTTAATAACTAAAACTTACAAGGAAGGTTGAGCTCTTTTTCCTTTTCTTTTTTTAAGCTTCTTATCAATTTTATCAATCACATTTCATAAAATAGGAAGATTATGCTCCAAAGAAAAAGGTACCTCTAAAATTTTGAAGACATGATCTTTTTGCAAGATTTTCGAAGGCTTGAGAATAATCTACTCATCAATCTTACCATTATAATAAATAGTAGATTTTTATCAATTAATCCAGGAGCTAGATAACATGCAGTAATCCTCTACTCTAACTAAAAGAGTATTAATATGTTAAAAAGAATTATTGATCATAAAAAAAGAATCATTTGAAAAGTACATGTTAAGTAATTATGTACCTTGATCTTCAATTAAAATTTTCTTAATGATATTGCTTTTTAGATCATAATGTAGATTATGTAAAATAAAGTTTACAATAATAATAAAAAGATAGGAATCTAAAGGATAACATTGACAAAGTAATTGTTGATGAGAAAAGGGTGTCATTAATCAAGAATTAGTAGCAACTTGAGCATTAGTATCAATGACCAAGGTATAAAAAAGTCAAATAAAATAATCACCAAATACTAGTTTATAGAGACAAAAAATAATGAATTTCCATTCAATCCTTTCATGATCTTTAGCATAGTCTAACCTAATAAAAGTAATGTCTTGATTAATATTAGAAGCCCATTACATTCCTTGTCAAGCTATAACAATATTATTTAAGATATGTCTATCTTTAACAGAACTAATTTGCTCAGATTTGATAACATCTTTAATCACCTTCTAAATTAGGCAAGCAATGCATTTAGCTAAAGTTTTATAAGTATCACTAGGAAGAGTAATAGGCCTTTAATTACCAATATGTTGAAGATTCTCATTCTTAGGAAGAAGATGAACCAAACTTTTATTAATATTTTTACCAAGATAAATCTTTTTAATGATTTCTTAGGAAACATGAAAGAGATTATCTCCAACAATGTTTTAATGCTTTTTAAAAAATTTAATGGGAAAATCATCAAAACCTAGAACTTTACCATATGCTAAACTAAAGATCATTACTTTGATTTATTCTACTATAATTTTTACTTCAAGAATACTTTGATGTACTTTTGTTATAAGATGAGAAATATGTGTACTAGAGGCATCAAAGGATTTGTTGCTAAAACCTTTAAAAGAAAAAATAAAAGGAAAATGACTTACTAAAAGCCTATTAATAATCTAAGGATCTTTAATGATGAAATCATTTATATAAAGTGATTCTAGTTTAGTTACTTGACACTTTCCTTTTAGAAATTTAAAAAATTCCTTATAAGGTTCATCTTCAATTTCTATCCAATCCATTAAACTTTTAGTGAAAGAACTTTTAATTTCAAAAGCATTCCAAAATTATTTAGCATAACTAGCTTTATCCATGGGCTTTTGAGTTTCAAAATAAAAGGAATTATGATCTAAAATAATTTGCATTTACTTTACAAATTTTGGAATATCTACTTCAACTTGACACTTATGCTTAGCAAATTACTTTTCAAACTATTTAGCATAATTTCTAACTCTAAAAGTAGTTTGCTACTACTAGTCAATTTAACTAATATCACCACTAGGATTTTTTTATGCACTTTATAAAGACTTTAAAATATTTTTCACACTAGGTTTTGTGAACATATTAGCTTTCATACAAAATAGCTCATATTTTCGAAAGGAGGAAGAATTAATTCAAGAGAAAAAATGCTAATGGGAAAATGGTTTGAGAAAGTACCATTTGTATATACTTCCACTTTCCTTGTAGGCTTCAAAAAGGAAATATTAGAAATGTAAAATCTATCCAATTGATTCAAAGTTTTATCATTTCCTTGTTAATAATTACATAATGTATAATTTGTCATTTAAATGAGATGGGAATAATAAGCTAACATCAAAAAGGAAATATTATTCTTTAAAATGACACTATTCTTCTTCTTCTTGAGAAGACATCTTAGGAGGAAGACCATCACATTTATCTAAATGAATTTCAACTATATTAAATTGCCTCCAATAATCAATAGAACTTTAGGCAAAGATAAAAGATATTTTCAAACCTCCAACCAATCTTTTGAATTATGGAAAATAAAATGAAGCTTTATTACATCTGAAGACCCATAAGATCTATTGGATAGATATTACATTTTTATGAAAAATAAAGATAGATACCACAAATTGACCAAACATCAATCGAGGCATCAAAAATAAATCATATAGCTGTAACATTATTATGTTATCTTAAATGGGTAGTCATAGCACAAGAAAGAAACATATGTAACTCATCTTCAAGGACTCCTAAAATGCATAACCTACAAATGCATTCTTCTTGAGGGAGTTAATCCATCTTTTACATTTAATTTCATGCACAATTCAAAAAACAATAATTAGTTAATATTTTTATTTCCATGCACATTCATTAATTAACAAAATAAGCATAATTAGTTTCAAATGTAAGCACATATTTGCTTAGTAATCTAGTAGTAGGTATGTGAGTGTAAAACATATATGAAAAGTTGGAAATGGACACTCATCACTCTTAGGCAAGGTTAAGATTTTTTTTTGTCATTAATTAGATTAAATAAACATTAGTAAAGTATTTTCATCTTCACCCTAAACTCATTCAGAAAAAAAAATTGCACTCTTTGAATATCTTTTCAAAGTTTAGCACTAAGTCCAAGTCCCAAAATAACACATTCATATAATATGATAGGATAGATGATATCTTAAAAAATTTGTTTTCTAACCTTCTAAGCCTAAAGGCCTAAATCCTCACACTTGTTTTTGAAAACATATAAAGCCTTGAAACTTCTTGTTATTGTTTCTTTAATGCACTTCCCAAACATGTAATTATTCATATAAATGAGACCCAAATAATTAAAAGAATCTACTAATTCTATATTAGTACATTCAAAATTAAAGTTATAATAGTTACTTCTTGTATCCCACATCATCAATTTGGTTTTATCTACATCCATTTGAAAACCAAATGAATGGAAATAATTTTATAAAATTTGTAATATATTTTGCATACCTTTTGCAATAGTGAAAATCAAGGTAGCATCATCTGCATATAAAAGATGATACACTACTTTGGATCCAATATTGATAGCATAACTATCTTGTTTGTTGCACAACCATTCTTGCCTTTCATCAATAAAGATACCAAAGAAACTTGGAGAAAATTGGCAACCTTTCTTAACTCCAATTTTTCTCTAAAATTGAAATTTTTTCCTTGAATTGTTGTTTGTACTTTCAGTAATTACTTTCTCATACAATCATTGAGTTGCTACAATCAAATCTAAATGGAGGCTAATTTTATGCTAGAGTAACCATAGTTTTGTATGGATCATTGAATCAAAATAAATATAAAATTTTGATTAGGAATTTTTGCAAACTCCATGCAGTATCTAAGAGTAACTAAGTGATTAATAGTAAAGTGATTTTATCTTAAACCTACTTGACATCTTTTCAAAACCTAGTTACCTTTCGCCCAAGAACTGATTCTTTTTTTTTTAGTAGAGTGCCCACAAACTTTGCAATAATATTACTTACAATAATCATTTGATAATTGTTCAAATTATTTTTATCCTAATTTTTATACAACAATATAGATTTACTAGTTTTCCAATGTTGATCTAATCCTTATTTTATTGTTTAATTTAATTTGCACCAAATTTCTCTATGAATAGAAAATTCTACCCACTTTAATAATTTTGAATATATGCCATCTGAATTTATAGCTTTGCAAGATGATAACTTTTTAATACCCTCTATCAGTTTCTCAAAAGTAAATTGGAGAGGTGTTTATAATACAATAGTAGTATAATTATCATCTTATCCTATAAATAGCTTATGGTAAAATGAGAAAATATCTTCAAAATAAAATTAAATAATGAAGAGGCTTTATGACAAAAACATTACTAAAACTATCTAGGTTCCTTTTTAATTGTGTAAATAAAATATTCCTATTGTTCCTGATAAATTTCCTTTTCTTGGTTCTAATTAAGCATTTATGTCTTAACTAAACTTTGTTTGTGACTCTTATTTACACTCTTAATATTCTACCTAGCTTGCATGCATGATGAGTTGCATCAACGAGGCCCCATTGACACTGTGTTTACTTTTAGGCTATAAATACATGCCTACCAACTGCATTTATGGAAATGAGATTTCAATAGTAGTGAAGGTTTTGTAGTTTGTTCATTTGAGAGTTAGAATATTTCTCCCAAGTGCCCATAGCAAGAGTCATTAAGTGTATGGATCTTTATTCAAGCATTGTTGTACCTAAGCATAACAATGTATGTAGTAATAAAGACAAGCTTCCTAATAAACCTTGCAGCATTCTAGATAGATTAAATATTTCATTTATGCATTTAATGTTTTTAACTATTTATTAAATATTTTTCAATAATTAAGCTAATGAAGTAATTAAGCAAGATAAGCTAGATAGATTAAATACATAAGTACGATCACTTTGAGCATAACACATATTTGCTTGGTAATCCTAGTAGTGTTATTGCTTGGTACACCCAGTAGCGTAGCACTTGGTAACCCAACAGTGGATATGTGGGTTTAGGATGTGTGTAGAAAGTGGGATTGAATGCTTTTGTTAGGACTGCTTAGATACTAGTTAATTAGTTAATTAAATTAGTTAATCCAATTACTTTTATCTCCCTTTAAATACCAAAATCATAAAATACAAAACTTAAAGATCAGATGGCTCAATTACACTTAACCATACCAATGTACATCACAAGTGTAATTGGAAAGACAATAAACGACATTAAGGAAAGGTTCACTTCCTACAAGACTAGTGCACCAAAAACTACAAAGTCCACAAAATTTGATCAGATCACACATGAACACTTGTGATTCGTATGGTTGGACGTAAGAGTACCTCGCTACTAATCATTGGCACCATTGTTGGGGACTTCGTTTGTTGAAACATGTGCTATTTAGGATTAGTGAATATTATTCATATCATTGGAAAAAATCAAGGTCAACATCACTCTCAATGACATATAAAATACTAAGCACACTTATAATTTTATTTATTTTGCAAAATATCTTCTTCTTTCCACAAATGTGAAGATGTCAAACCACCAATCCCATAGGAGTGCAAAGTGGTATATACTCATCTAAATGAGTATGTACTAGACTTCACTTTCATCCTACATCATGATGAATAGCTGCGATGGCGTGATATGGAGGGCAACATTGTCTTGGCCCCCAATTGATTTGTATTCAAGATGTTGTTTCAAACTCTTAAGAAGTTTGTCATTCCAAATCTTCATGGGAAATACATTATGAATGGTTATGACACTTAGGACTAACATCCCACTGAAACACAACACAAGCAAGATCGACATTAGGAGAAGCACCATAAGGCTATGAAGGGAAAACATTTCATGAATCCCTTATTTCTACTAGATCAATATGACAATGAGAATCCTCCCTTTGAAGGTTCTTAACATGAAGATTCTCCAACCCCTATTATTAGTAATGAGAGTGTGACCCTGAACCTGCAGCCAACTATTCACAAAATAGGTTCGAAAAAAAGTGACAATCAAGGTAGGGACTCAGGCAAACATCATAATAGTAAAGGATCTAAGAATGGTGGTCGTAATGAGTGGAATCATGGTGGTGATGGCGATCCACCTTCTCCTCCATCCTCTTCATCTGATTCTAAACATTCCTCTTCATCTACTAGTTCTCATAGAAGCTACCATCGAAATAATCATGATGAAGGTAATTAATGAGACAATAATGACTGTGAAGGCCATCAAGATTGAATGGGTGGTTGAAACCATCATCAACTTCATCAACACAATGATGATGATGAACCTTTGTTAGTGACTTGAAGCATGATCAACATTACAAAGGTAGTAAAGATTCTAACTAGGCATGTGAGAGATAGTTGGATCAAGCACTTAAACATGAATAATATCCCAAGATTTGAGGGGGATACAACTCTGATCCACAAATACATCTACAAGCTTTCCATGATGCCTATGCCTTACAAAACATAGAAAGTGAATGGTAGAAACTCAAGCTCTTCCCTAGGATACTCATCAAGGAAGCTGAAAGCTGGTACTAGTCCTTGGAACTAGAATCCATTCATCAATGGAGTACCATGTTAGAGCTACTTAATGACAAATACTGAATGTACTCCAAAGTGTCTAATCGGAGGAGGCAGATCCAAGGATGGAAACAAAGAACACAAGAACCCTTGGATGTCACTATGGACAAATGTTATTCACTCTTACACCAATGCCTTGGCCATGATTATTCTCAAAGGGAATTACTTCGCCACATCATAGATGGGCTCAGAGAAGAAACTAGGAGAACTCTTGGGGTGTATGCCCAAGGAAGATTGTCTAAACTGAGAGCTCATCAAATCCAAAGGCTAATAGAGCAAGTAGCAAAAGAAGAAAATGAGTTGCAAAAAAGAGAAAGTGCAAAAGAGTATAATAGGGATCCTTCCATCAACAAA
>MNCI01016534.1:44422-62886 GCA_015680685.1 Gnetum montanum
AGTACCCTTATAGGTAACCAAATCCATACAGGTACTATGTTCAGCAACCTGTCTCTCCAAGAAGTTTTGCAAGTCATAGCTCATTTCAACATCACTATTACCCTCTAAAGTACTACCAAACACCTTCATTATCTACTTGAGGGGAAAACCCATATCCATACCATCCTCCACATCCATCTACACACACATCTCTACCTTCAACCTAAGTACCTCCTACTTCATCCATGCAAGGTAAGGTTCCTTCATAGCTGCAACAATGAAATGCTACGAGGGCTATACATTCATAACTGACTTTCCAACCAAGTGGTTTGGACAATCAATCTAGAAAAAGATCCTTCTTCTAACCTAGAAGTCCTCTCCAACCCTCACAACCTAGTATGATTGATCATTCTACATCTCCAATACCCTCATCCTATGCATCAAATACCTTTGAGTACCCTTCAAACCAAATGCCACCTTAGATTTGTACTATGATGCTAACTCATGATGTTTCCGATTGGATCAAGGCTGGCAATATTCCCATGAAAATATGTGACCTACAAAGTCCACTCATTTACCTGTAGATCACTAGACATGAGCCATGTAAGGCTCTTCTTGACTTTGGTTCTAGAGTTAATCTCATCTCCCATAACATGTACAAGTTTTGGAACCTGCCACCTCTTAAGAAGACCAACATTTATCTAGAATTGGTAGATTAGTCAATTATTGTCCCTCTAGGATTAGTAGAGGACATTGTGATCATAGTTTGTGGGTTGTCCTATCCTACTGATTTTCTGGTGATCAAGGATGAAAACTACAAAGGTGACTTCCCCATCATTATGGAAAGAGCTTGGTTAAGCATGGTTGACACATGAATGGGCATAAGGGATCACTCTTTGGAAATCTCCAAAGAAAATGAATTTGACAATATAGAGAAGAAACGTATTTCATGTATCATATATAGTAATAACAAGTGCAATTACATGCAAAAAATTTGGTTCATCAAAAGCATGTAATTAGTGTGTACAAGAAATCAATATTCAAAATTTTTTGTACGCAACAACCACAAAACAAGAGGGCACCTAATGACTAATAGCTAACTTAGATAGTAGCACATTATGCATGGAACCAACTGAGAGCCTAACATGTGCTTATGTTGAAGGCATTGATAAACTTGAACAAGTTCATCCCCAACTTTCTAATGAAGATGATGATGCCTATTGGGGGGAGTTGCAAATCCCTGATAACTTTAAGTAGAATCCCCTAGAGCTAAAAAATTTATTAGCCAGCATGGAATATGTATTTTTAAAAAATTGTAAACTGGTCATAATTACTGCCAAACTTGCTCTTGAACAAAAAGAAAAGTTGTTAAAGATGGTTAACAAATGGCCAATAGCCTTTTCTTGGTCATATCTTGAGCTAACAGGAATCGATCCAAGGGTATGCTAGCATCACATTTACACCAACCCGACCATGAAGCCTAGAAGGTAATCACAAAGGTAACTAAAGCATAAATTGAAGTAGATTGTCAGGGAGGAAATTGAACAACTCCTCAAGGTAGGGTTCATCTATCCCATCGTGGATAGTGAGTGGGTTAGCCCACTCATAATTATGTCAAAGAAAGGTGGAAAATGATGGGTCTACATCAACTTTAGGCTTTTGAATATGGTAACACTTTAAGATCATTTTTCATTGCCATTTTTGGATCAAATGTTGAACATCATATCCAAGAATTACTATTATAGGTTCTTGGATGGTTATAGTGGCTATAACTAAATCTAAATTGCACTAGAAAATTAGGCCAAGATAACATTCACGAGTCCCTGGGGGCTCTTGCATATTGTAAGATGTCATTTGGTCTATGTGATGCCCCTACAACATTTCAACGCTTGATCCTTAGCATCTTCTAGTGGTAGATCAATAATGGCGTGAATGTTTTCATGGATGACTTTTCCACCTATGGAGCTACATTTGAGCAAGCCTTGGACCACCTTGAGCAAGTACTGAAGAGATGTGTTGAAACAAATCTATAGCTCAACTGGAAAAAGAGCCACCTCATGATCCAGGAAGGTATTGTACTAGGGCATAGAATCACTCAAGCAAGGATTAAGGTAGACCTAGAAAAGATAAGGATCATCCAAGGAATAACATGCCAGCCAGAGATAGTTAAAGATGTTTGGTCATTCCTTGAACACACTAGCTACTACCGATGATTCATAAAGAATTGCTCTAAGATTACAAAATCATTGGTATAGCTTACAAAGACAGATGCACCTTTCATCTGGACCAAGGAATGTGAACATGCATTCCAACAACTAAAGGAAAAACTTGTAGAAAAATGAATCCTACGAGCACCAAACTAGTCTAGACCCTTCCACATCATGATGGATGCATCTAACTATGCCTTGGGAGTAGTGCTCATGCAAATGGATGATAAGAAATGTCCATACTACATCCACTATGCAAGCTGAAGCATTATGGGAGCATAATTAAATTACACCACCATAGAAAAAGAACTAATGGCCATGGTGTATGCTCATGAAAAGTTCAAGCACTATGTTCTTGGCTACAAAGTATTTATGCACATGGACCACAATGCAATCCGCTTCCTCATGAACAAGCCAACAGTGAGCCCTCATATCATACGGTGGCTCGTGATCTTACAAGAATTCGATCTCATAATGATAGATCAAAAAGGGACTGAAAATATGATTGTTGACTACCTCTCTTGCTTAAGATGGGATAATAAAGAGGAGGAGAGCCCACTCTTTGATCAGTTTTCAAATGAACTCCTTTTTATAAGAGCACTAAATGACCAAACGTCTATAAAAATAACTTGGTGTAATAGCATCCTCACCTATATTCTCACTTAGAAGATGCCACAACATCTTGACTTTAGAAAGAGGCAACAATTTCTCCATCAGGCCAAATATTTCATGGAAAAAAATAGATGCCTTTATAAGGTGTGCATTGATGGCTTGATTCATTGGCGTGTCCTTGACAAAGATCAACTGCTTATTCTCCAAGATGCTCATGAAGGGACTTGCAAAGGCCACCATGTAGGGAGATGCATGGCCCTAAAAATCCTGATGGTAGGATACTATTCGCATACAATCTTTAGAGATGCCCACCAATTTGTGTAATCTTGTGAACATTGTCAACGAGATGGGGGCATGACCGCTCACATGGAAGGTTCTCAATAGTGGATTCAACCACTAGAACCTTTTGACATATGAGGAATTAACTCCATAAATCCCATCACACCCATGTCCAATGAAAAGGACTATATTATCATAGTAATTGACTATTGCATAAAATGGAAAGAAGCAGTAGCCATATAGATTGTACATCATCCACTACTATTAGATTTATACAACAAAATATTGTAAATAGGTATGGGGTGCCACGTTCACTAATTTTTGACAATGGAACTCATTTCATAGGTGCCACTTTTAAAAATCTAATGTAATGATTGGGGGTTGACCATAAATTAACAACACCCTACCATCCCCAAGCCAATGATCAAGCAAAGGTAACCAACCAAGAGATCACAAAAATACTAACATAAACCATTAGCAAATATAGGAAAGATTGGAGTACAAAACTTAACAATGCCCTCTGGGCTTATCATTCAACATGGAAACTTCCTATTGGCTACTTTCCTTATGATTTGGTGTACAAAAAGCTTCCAACACTCCCAATTCAATCTAAGCTTTGTACACTCTCAACAACTAGTGATATGAATCTTGACCTAAGTCTAGCATAGAAAGAAAGATTGATCAACCTAATGAAAATTGATTTGTGGCCCTATCTTTAAATGAGGTGCATAAGGCATTCAACAAGCAACGTCATGACCTAAGAATACGAAAGATAAAAGTTCAACCAAGAGATAAGGTCTTCTATTAGAACCCTACACATGTACCCCACAAGGAAAAATTTCAAATATTGTGGAAGGGACCTTATATAATTGATAAAACCTTTTCCTCAGGAGCGATGATGATCTATAAGCCTAAAAGCCCAAATAAAAAGTAGTTGGTCAACATTCAACAAGTAAAACCTTTCCTTGAACCAAGATAGGCCAATGTAACTACCACCTCTATGGATGGACAACCACATTCCATTTTTCAGATCTTCTCCTTCCAACTTAGTCATGGAAGAGATTGTCGTCTATGCTAGCAATCCATATGGCTTCTTATTTTTTCTACTTTTTGTTTTTCATGTTTTTGATTTTTACAAATTTTTTATTTTCAGATTTTTCTAATTTTACACCATCGTTAGTACCTTTGAGCCTTTCTTGATTATTTTACACTTTCTTATATATATATATATATATTTGTTTTGTTTGAGTGTGAAATTTCATCATTTTTGCTAATAAAAGTGCTTTATTACCATAGGACACAATGTTACTATTGCTATTTACTAATGATGGTTTGTGCTTAATGTTGTGATTGTTGCTGTGTGGTTTCTATTTTTGAATTCTGATGTCTAATGACTATGTTTCATGGAATAGATAGTGAGTCCATGTCATCTACCCATCCAATAAACTCTATGATTTTTCTTGTTCTGGGAATTTGAGGTCTCCTCTATTAAAGAAACTTTTAATCAATTGGTGACCTTAATAGTTTTGGAATTAAGAAGGATTTAAAAGTTTTTAAAGGGTGTGACTTTAAGGAGACTCAATACTATTTGTACTCTTCTACTTGCTTAAGTGCTTGAGTGTTTTTTCATGGACTTCTTATTGTTCTATTTCAACCACTAATAGGAACTCAAATAAATTCTTTGCATGGTGTGGTTCTCATAAAAAAATTCAAAAAAAAAACAATGGGAATTTAAAGCACACCCCTTAGACACAATAAATGAATAAGTCTTTACATGGTGTGGTTTCCATCCAAAAATTTGAAAAAAAAAAAAGAACATGATGGGAATTCAAAGCACATCCCTTAGAAAAATAAATAGGCTACAAGCACTGACTATGGGACTAGAATGACATGCATCCATGCTTCAAGGTTCCCTCTAATTAAGGCCCTCTCTCACTTCCTACTTCTCTCTTTTCTTCTCTTTATGGAATAGTGGTTGTTTTGTGAAAGCACTCTCGTGTCTTGTGCAGGTAGACCAATCTTAGAGTGATGATGCAAAGTCACTGAAAGTAGTTGGTTTTGGTTTGGACTAAGGAGGGATCTTCTCATGTCATTTTAAACACAAAATTCACAAGGGACTTCTTATGACTTCAATTTAGAATTTCCTTCCACCTTCTCCATCATCCATCCATGCTACCATAACTCACCTCACTGTCATGTTTGATGTTATGCTCTATGTCTTGGTCTAATGTGTTTGAATTCTTGGATAGATTCTTTTTGGTTGGTCCTTAACTTTTCATGACCATTAATCAACTATGGAGCCCATTGACTCCTTAGTTGAGGTTATGTAAGGGAAATAAGGGCATGAGCCTACTATGGGGAGAACCCACTTGTATAGCTCTTGGATTCATTAATTGGGTTCCTTACCTTAAAGATTGCTACAATCCTATCTTTCACATATTCCATTGTCTATTTTGCTCAATGCTCCTTAACCTTTTATTCCATTCATCCCCTGAATCATTTTTTCTTCATTTTCCAAATTGATGAGCTCCAATACCCTCTTCTCATATTTCCATATTGTTCTTCGACTTTTGAACTTTCATTTGATCCCAATTTTATTCAAAAACTCTTTATATTTTGAAAATTTGACCAAAGTCAACAATCATCTATGGTGGTCAACAACTGCATCAACGAGGCCCCATCAATGCAATTGACCATGTTGACAAGGCCCTGTCAACAAGGCCTTGTTAACACAATGCAAAACCCTATATATACTACCATAAACTTTGAGATATTTATCATTTAACTCATAACACATAGGGAGTTTTGCCATTTTTCAAAGTCCAAAACCTCTCAGAGCCCTTAACTTCCCAACCATTTGTCCAAATCACTCCATTATTCAATCTTGTAGTTACTAGAGGTAAGCTTTTTATCGTGGGGGCTGCAAACCTTAAGGTTTCCAATGAAATTTTTGAAAATGTTTCTAGCTCCCCCAAAGGGTTAATAAACTTAACAATATACAAACATAAATGTTTTCAAGAGTTAACGCTTTCAACAACCTCTAGAATGATTTATTAACAATAGCACATAAATAAAAAATGATTGGAGTTATTAAATCAGCCATAATCACAACTTAGCCAAGTGTAACTATCCTAAAGAGACAAAGGTATCCTAATTACTTCATGTTACACAACGATTGCTAACCCATGATCTTATTGTGATTACAGATGACACCAAGACTAAAACACTTGCAAGAAGGAGAACCAAGGGAGAAACAACCCAAAGCTAGAAGGGGCCAACATGAACAAGCCCAAGAACCGCTAGAGGTAACCCATGCAATGGGACCTCTTCATGAGGAGCCTAAAGTGGAATCTATTCGGTAGATTCTAGAAGTAGAAGTGCCAACAAAGCAATCACAACAAGGGAAAGAACCAAGACTTGTGTCAAGGCTTGAAGTCACTTTAACTCAAGCTTACCGTGACATCATTAAGTCCTAAGAGATTTAATGCTCAATTCTCCAAGAAATAAACTTCAATCCATTTCTAGAGAAAGCTCTAGCAGAAGTCAAAACACAATTGCAAACCTCTCCCATATGGCCAATCATCACATCCAGAGGAGAATGGTACATGGGAGAGACATATCTCTTCTAAAACAATAGAAGGCCTAGGTTCATAGTGAAAATCAAGGATATTTAAGTGTCCTACTCGACCGAGGCTATTGCATAGGCACTAGGGTTGCTTGATATTACGACATAGTTAGTTGAGCTACCAACAAAAGGTAATCTTGAGGACAAAAAGGAGTGGACTTAGTAATGTTACAGGGTCAACTGTAAGGAGTACAGTGCGCTCACACTCGCAAAATGCATCTACTTCAAAATTGCAACTTATCACCTCAATCCAATGGTGAGGCCTAATAAGGTGATCACCTTTTTTTCCCAAGCATGCATTGCTCTAAGTGAGAGATTTCCTATAAACCTTCCACAACTAATCTATTTGGAGATTAAAAAGCATTTCAAGGAAAATGAATGTGAAAGGAAAACCCTATCCGTTCCATGCCTCATCCAAAAACTTTGCAAGAGGATAAGAATCAGCTACTACATCAATGACATAATTAGGAATGCTCCTTTGGCTTCATGGTCTAAAATCATGAAAGAGAAGACACCTACCACAACTAAAGAAGAGGAGTAACCACCACCTCCACTACCTACTCAAGAAACAACGTTGGAGGCCCACACAACCAGTGAATGCTTACGTGAAATCCAAGAGCAGCTCTTGCATGGGCAAGAGCAGCATGCAAGGACAAGTAGTGCAGACCCATATGTGTATCAACTAACAATGAGTCACCTTAATAAAATGGGTTAAAAATTAGCCAGATGGAAAGCGGTGGACCAATATTCTCTGTCCAACGAACATAGTTGCTTGCGAGGTTTGATCCCAATGCTTGAGAGCTAGTGGTGTTATTATCATAACACCATTTATTCCTAGAAATCCTTGAGAATGCCACATCCTTCTTGGTGTGTTTGGAGGAAGGTGAAGGGGCCACTATACTGGTGATGCACCACCAAGGGCAAGAGATTGTGACTGAAGTAGTTTTTGACCACATTGTTGAAGCACTCAATGCACCTACAATGTTTGTACAAGATGTATTTGCACTTTGAGATGTGTATACATCTATAGGCATGGTTAGTGAAAAATTAAATGCAGCCCAACATGAAGAATTACTCAATCAACTAGTCAGGACAAGCAACCGATTCCAAATATTTTTGATTTTCTAAATAACATCACCACAACCCAATCAAAGCTATTGGAAGCAAGGGGCAAATGCATCATCCTGGAGGGGCAACTTGAAATGACTCAAGCATAAAACCAATGCTTAGCCATGGAGGTTGTTGAATTACGTGCATTCCTTGCTAATCCTACACTCCTCAACCCAACAATAATCAAAGATGAAGCTTTCCAATAGCTTCAACAATGATTCAAGAAGGCTGAGGAGGAAGAAGTGACAACCATCTTCAGCCAATCTATAGCAAAGGTGAAGACATATTTGGTTCAGAAGAACTTAGCTTCGATGCGCCAAGAGCATGAAGCACTAACCATAGAAAATCATTACCTGTGCAATGTTGATGCCGAAAAAGAATAAATGCAAGAATTCATTTATTAACAGCAAGGGCAACTTGCTAGGGTGAATATCAAATTAAGGAAATTGGTCACAGAAAATTAGAATTTATCAATGAAAGAAGTTTTTGCCTTACACTAGAAATTTGCTATTGAGATTGTCACCTAGAAAAATGAAGCTTTGAAGTTTAAAAGATTGAAAAATCACTATAGAGACCAAGTTGGCTTGTAGAAGGAAGTAAATTAGAAGCACATCTAGATGAAAAATGCAAAAATAAATGAAGCTCTCTAGCAACTTCAACAAGGAAAAGAAGTTTGGCAGCCCATCATTGATGGGATTGATGCCAACAATAAAGTAGAGATCTAACTAAAGGAGTTGCAAATATAAGAGATGAAAAAATACATGGAGTTGGCCAATCTCTGCTACGTGAACCTAGCAATGCTGACTGTTGAATGACTATGGTCAAAGTTAGAAAAATAAGTGGCTAGCTCATATTTGCTATACAAGGTAGAGTTCGAACACCATAAAGACACCAAGTAGAAGCTTGAGACTGCAAATGCTAAACTTGAAGTTCTCAAAGCAAAATTCATAGATCAAAGATTAGCTACTAAGTACTTCTCCAAAAGGATGAATGATTACCAAGAGCTAAAGGATGCAGTCAAAGCATTCAACATTGAATGCAGATAATTTGTTACCTGATTTATCAATGCAAAGGAGCTCTTTCCAACAATACCATGTCCCTGGGATGTGCCTGTTCTAACCCACATTGGGGAAGCTGCATGGATGGTGCACAATCCTAGAAGTAAGGAGAAAAAAATGAAAGCATTACTAGATGTTTTCTACCTCCCACCAGAAGTTGCAATAGCAATAGGACAGCCACAGTTGCCTTGACTGTCACACATGCATGAAGCTAGTGAAGGTTCCTCAAAACCTTAGGAGCCACCACTGTTTGGGACTATTTGATCTTCTCCACCAAACTTCATGTCATCAAGAAACGTGCTATACAATTTTGAAGAATCATGTCATGGTGTTCAATTTTGTGTCATGAACACCATCATTTTTGTAATATTTTGATCTATACACTTAGGCACTCTATTTTTGTCAAGTTAGTTTGCTTTGTTTGTGAAAGGTCAGTCAATAATCCCATACCTTCCTAATTTTGTAAAAGAACTTGAGGATGAGTTTTCATTCAGTCGTGGGGGTATGATGAGTTGCGTTTCTTGGCTACGTCGACTGGGCCTCATCGACGAGGCCTCGTCGACACAATGTCCACTTTTTGGCTATAAATACACACCTACCAACCACATTTATGGTAATGAGGCTTCATTAGTAATGAAGCTCTTGCAGTTTTTTCATTTGAAAGTTAGAATATTTCTCCTGAGTGCCCACAACAAGAGCNATTTTTTCATTTGAAAGTTAGAATATTTCTCCTGAGTGCCCACAACAAGAGCCATTGAGTGTATGGATCTTTATTTGAGCATTGTTGTACCTAAGCACAACAATATGTGCGGAAATAAAGACGAGCTTCCTAATAAACCTTGCAACATTTTGGATAGATTAAATATTTTATTTATGCATTTATTGTTTTTTATTATTTATTAAATGTTTTCTAGTAATTAAGTTAATGAAGTAATTAAGCAAGATAAGCCAAATAGATTAAACACATAAGTATGACCACTTCAAGCATAACACGTATTCACTTGGTAATCCCAGTAGTGTTATTGCTTAGTACACCCAGTAGCATAGTGCTTAGTAACCTACTAGTGGATACATGGGTCCAAGATGTGTGTAGAAAGTGGGGCTAGATGCTTATGTTAGGATTGCTTGGATACAAGTTAATTAGTTAAATTAAATTAGTTAATCCAATTACTTTTATCTTCCTTTAAACACCAAAACCATAAAATACAAAATGATAAAAATCAGATCCCTCGATTACACTTAACCATACTAGTGTACATCACAAGTGTAATTGGGAAGACAATGAACAACCTTAAGGCAAGGTTCACTTCCTAGAAAACTAGTGCACCAGAAACTACAATGTCTGCAGAATTCACCCAAATCATGCATGAACACTTGTGATTACTATAGTTGGGCGTAGGGGTGCCTCACTGCTCATCAATGCAATTGTCATCAAATCAAGTCTTTTGAACATCTTGTTGGTGTGAATGCATAACTTACTTCTCTACTGTAGAAAAAAATTTGTTCAAACTCATTATGTTATCTTTCAAAAGTCCATTTGTTATGTGTTGCATTCGTATATTTTTACTTAAATGCTAGGGTAAGTTGGTATTGTAATTTTTTATAGTGCTTATTTTTTGTTGTTTGAGAAACAATTGGAATTTGTAACAAAAACTCAACATGATGATGGTAAGACTTCATTAAATCTTCTCCAACTTTCAACTCCCGAATAAAATCAATATCTTCATAGGAACATAAAAGGATATCAATGCAAGAGTTACCTTAAAGTCATGTGAAAGTAAACAATTTAGATTGAGAAAATCTAGCAAGTCCATTGCAAAATCAGAAGATAAAAAAAAATTTGTTCATTCTAATAATTATTGGCCCATATTATTAATAGTATCATTTGTAGAATGTCGGGTTCAATTGTTATCTTCAGTAATATCCAAACTACCAACATTATGTTTCCATTGAATAATTTTTGTTTGCTCTGAACATATCCTTACATTAAAATCTTCATAAATAAACACTAAGCCTTTTGCTGCAAAGTCCACAACATCTCTACCTAAGAACTGAAAAGGATAATTATGAGACATCTCTATAGAATCATACAATGTAGCATCTCTAGGAGCAAAATAACATACGAAAAGTAATGCACAACCATGCTGACATAAGATTTTTATCCAAACATATTGTTTATGATCATCAATTCTTTCTAAAAGCATACAATTTTCAAGAGATATCCTAACTAACACTAAAATATTCCCAAAATGTTAGTCCCCAAAAAGTCTCCAACTTCACCCTACTCTTGTATTCCTTGTAACAAATTTAATAAATTCAAAAACTATAAAAGCTATAGAACCAACATCTTCCCAAGTTTCAATAAAATCAAAAATATCAAAGCTATCAAAGAAGCTAATAGTAGTCAAAGAAGCAACCCTATTTGCAATTCCATCATCAATGTTAAGAAATCCACATCTTAAAAAGGGCCTATATGTTTTTTGAATAATTTTTAGAATACTGCTTACTTGTAATGACTACCATGTTGTTAGCATTTAGGTACACTACCAAACCTCGTTCACAAGCTACCTTAACCTTTTTTCATTGTTCAGCCCTTTTTGCAAGTTTCTTTTGAGTAAGACCCTCATTTATCCAAAAGATTTTCCCATTTTCAATGTGCTTCATGTCGCTTCAATCAATGTCTCCAAACATGCACTTTATCTTCTACATCATGAAATTTAACAAGTACATGTTGGGGCTTTTCACATCATTAACTTGAAACCCTAATAGCTTTATGAATTTTTGGAGAAGTTATATGTATATTATCAATGAGTTTTCCAACTTTCTTAAATAAAATTTTATCTGTTTCACCCTCTTTCTCTTGGATACCTATAAAATGTAAATTTTTTTATTTTGTAATTTTTTCATCTTACTTTTTCAAAGCTTCTACAATTACAAATTTTGTCTTTGTCTCTATTTCTTCAATATTAAATTCATTTTTATTTTCTTCCACCTTGGCTTCAAGTTCTGCTAATCTCGGCCAAATCTATTCATTATCCTTTGGAGCAACACTAGTCTTCCTTTTTTCCTCAAACTTTTCTTCTATGGTTGATACCCTTAGAAGAATTTCTTTATTTTGTTCACAAATTTCATCCATCAATGCCATTTTAGCTAGTCATATACTCTCATTGTGCAACTAGAATTTTTTTTGAAAGTAGCTACATTTACAGATTTTTTTGTGCCTTGTGATGATGCCATGATAAAATTTTCAAATTCCTTTGGTAGACAATAGACTTGGCAATAAATTTGTACTCATAAAATATCAATCAATCTGGCTTACCTATAACTATCATTCCTACTATTGCAGATGAAATCAATGTTCAATGCTAAGACCCTTAATGCTAAGACCCTTGAATGCTGGACTTAATGAATCATTACATGGATCTACTCATAGGTTTGTATTATGTCCACCACTTTGGTGCACTAGAATAGGAAATCAATCCCTCTTGTTTGCAAATTGGATTTCCAAAATAAAAAACATTTGGGGCCTAGGATGAAAACCCTAACCAATTAATTGCCAAACCCAAGTTGTAAGTATCCTTCTACTAGACCAAAAGATATATTTTATTAGAATGAGGTTTTCACTATGACAAGTAATTCAAATATTAAGTCTCCTTTTTCACTATGATAAGTGATTCAAATAACTCTTTTAAGGTTAAAATAAGAATTCAAAAATTTTTCAATCTAATTTTTATTAACAAGAATAGCAACACCCCCTTTATTAACTTGATAAAAAACAATACAATTTTTAAAAATGCATTTACCAATCAAACTAATATCATACATTGGAATCTTAATTTTTTGTAGGAAAAGAAAATTTAGAGATAAATGCTGATTTGAAAGATAATCCCTAACAATCTTTGCTTGGGACCTATTAGAAAGGTCTTGAATATTCCATTGTAATTTTGTAAACTTAAGTAAATAGTCCTAAAATCAGAAATTTTTTTCTTTCCATTCTTTTTTAAATAATGTCTAATCAATTTCAAGCTTGTGATGTACCTCAAATTTTCTTTACTCATTATTAATATGTTGACATAAGATCAACTATGTTAACCTATTAGCATTGACATAGAGATAATATATACCTCTATAAATATGTGCATCAACCACAATTTGTTTTTGTAGGACTTAAAATTTGTTACTTAGTGCTGACAACATGAACTAATTTGATTGCCCAGGATCTTATTTAAGTGATTATGTATCTAGACACATTTTTATGATAATAATAATATTAAAATGCAGGGTAGATGCAGCGGTAAAATTTCCTCTAGGTAACATCCAAAGAAAATTTCGAAACATAAGCCACGACGTAGATGCAGCGTTAAAATGTCTGTATCAATAGCGAACCTATGAAGTTAGGTTATACGCATACCAACCAAATGCTGAGGAATGCTTTTACTGGAAATAAAATCCACCGACTTGGAATTTTAAATTCCAATGAATGTGAGTAAAAATACTATTCCAATTCTGTGTGTTATCATAGGACGGATTCGTTGAGCCTATGAACATGGGTAGATTCCTACAGGTGCCTCTGCCGTTTGGTAAATTCTCCGACTGCTTTCTGAGTTAAAATTTATGGTATATGTATTAACTATTTACGTTGCCTAAAACATTGTCCAGTACCCAAGAACAAGAAACAAAGTAACAAACAACACTGAAAAACATAAGTAGATCGTGATGCATCTTTAGTGAGGCCTTTGCTTTAAACCTCATGATCTGGTATAAGGTTTAGCAACGAGTCGCAAGAAAATTTCCGGTTCAGACTGCCTAAGTATTTATAACTATCATGGAATTAGACTCCCCTGTAATTCTGTATAAGAGAGGGATGATAGAGGAAGATAGGAAATACGGTAAAGCCATATTTTTCCTTGGAACCGTCAATGCAGTGAAGTTTTCATAGCAATGAAGCATCCTTGGAAAGGAAGCTGGGTAACTACCAAGCCTTAGTCATGCTTAAGAAACAGGGGAATGATGATTTTGACTCAAAATCTTTCCTTCCACTCGTTACCCTTGTAAAAGTGATCTTAAACTCCCTTGATTTTCATAAAATATGATATAGTCTGTTTAACTTATATTACAACGCAGAGGTATAGTCTAAGTCTCCTGGTTGGAGGTTTGAATTTGAACGTGGCATTCATCTGATTTTCGTGGTCCTATTTCTAATCGCAACTAATAATGAAAGACAACAAAATGTTGTAACTTAACTAGCAGCGTCAGTTGCCATTGTGATTGGAGTAGTATGCAACCTGCAAATCAGATTCAAAACTTTAACTCAACAACGAATTAAACTTATTTTCCAGGTAGAGGAATTTCTTCAATCTAAAATAAAACAAAAAGTTTAATGTAAATTAAAAATAAATAAATTTGAAACTAATATCTTTCCTGTTCTATTATTTGACTCAATTTTTAGATTATTTAGGAAATGGGAATCCCAGTAAAATAGTTACAAAAACTCAGAAACTATACATTTGCATTGAATGGTCCAGAACAAGCCTGATGCAGGAAAGCACAATCAAATTCCAAGATAACAGTACTTGCTTACGAAGGGAAAACATCTTCCATTTGCATAGCCATAGCCTGATATACAAAGGTTGACCTGTACAGATTTAGATATTTCATCCAAGTCGGTGACTGTTGAGCCGGACAACTTCAGCTTTCCTGTAAAAAATAAAATCCACCAAGCTGTGAAAAGAGTCACATGCCTTGTATTAACATTCAGCATAGTGACAGCAATATTAAGAATTATTAGGGTAGTAGTAGAATAGTACACTAGTTTTTCTTAATAGAAAAACAGTATTTAAAGATCAAACATTAAACATGTGAGTGCAAAATTCAAAATTTCTTGCATGTTAATAAAAATTGCTTCATGTACCAACTCTAATGAGAATGCAAGTAGGAGAGATTCACCAAAAACAAGCTGAGAAGTTAAGAGAGTTTGCAAATGACATGATGTTTGGACATGGCATTTAAGAGCTGAACGGAATTAGCTGTTTTACATAGCAACAACTGGCATAACAGGATGCAGATATTTAAGATGATGTCGTTCTTTTAACAGTTGAAGGTCAAAGTATTGGAATAATGATAATTGTATCTCTACTTGATTGGCCCAGCGTGAATGATATCTAAAGTATATTTTGGTTCAAATGTTCTACCTCAACTCCCCTTTCATCGCATGGTTTTAAATTTTAAAATGTCTCTCTCGAAGGAATCCCTCAAAATTCATCCAGCTGTAGGCAAACAGCTTCCCCGACTTACAGGTCAAAGTTAATCCTTGTACAAAAGAATTGACCGTCAGATGTATGTTCTTCCCTAGTTATAAAAATGTTCGAGGGCATTATCATTTGCTTCAGAATCTTTAGCAATTAGCAATAGTGATAAATATTGTCAACATTCTACATTTATGAAGTTCAAAATATTAACAATGTATTGTCAACATTCTACATTTACAAAGTTCAAAATATTAACAATGTATTAGAAAAAGATTATAAGAACGTTAGTCCAGTGCAAACTCAAACTTCAAAGTTTGATACTAAGTTGCTAAGCCAAGAAGGATAGAGGACCACATTTATTTTATCACGAGCACGCTCTCATATTAACAGGCAAAGTACTATGTTTAAAGAACTGACAAAGGGGAGTTGTCCTTTATACAATTAAGCAACAATCCAAAACACCTATGTAACTGTTGATCCCCTACTAGCATTCACTGATTTTCTTGCAGGCTTGGTTTCTGAGAAAAAGTAATGGTTTGTAAATGTAAAGCTGTTCTACTTCATTTCCAGACGGAGTAAATGCTATAAGTCAGCGGTATATGAGGCAACCAGTATGCAGATACAAACAACAATTAAATTATCAAAATAACAAAACCTGAGGAGAGCCAAGATTGGACAAAGCATTTTCACAGTTCACAGATACAAAAATCTATAGACTCATCTCTTAGGAATAGACTCATCTCTTAGGAAAACGCTTGAAGAGAAACATTAATCTGAAGAAAACGTTGAACTTTCAGCTTTTATCCCTCTGTGAAGAAGAGGGGGTTGTGATTCCACAATCTTAATAATGTCTTCAAAGTTTCTTGGAAGTGTGACCTGACTTTGCAAATTCCCAATTGATTGGAGACATGATTCAACTTCCTGCATGTTAAGCCTCATTGAAGCATTTTGGCAAGTGCATCTTAGACCTATTATCAAAATGGCATTCACTGTTGAAATTTCTTCATTGTTGTCAATATCAATACCTCCTCCACCTTTATCTGCCATCGTTAAAATAATTTTCAGTATCTGTATTCTTTCTTCACCAGATTTTCCTTGCAAAGCCATGGAGATCCACAATGGCAACGTGAGATCCCCTGAAAACATTTCATGTGTGGGCCTCAATCTTGTCATGACTTCCAAAACAACCACGCCAAAGCTATAGACATCACCTTTGATCCATATTCTTTCCCCAATTCCGTACTCTGAAACCATTTCTTGAAATTTAGCGTATGCAACTTATCATTATAGGCAAAGGAAATTAAGTAAAAATGAAAAAGGAATACCTGGAGCAATATAACCAACAGAACCTTTAAGAGAAAGAGAAGAGGATGTTGTTCCACCATCAAAAGATTGGGTGAGGCAAGATATTCCAAAATCAGAGATCTTGACAGTCATATCTTCATGCAACAATATGTTCTCTGGCTTGATGTCACAATGGATGACCTGAAAATCACAATCATGATGCAAATAGCCAAGTCCTCTAGCTAATTCTGTTAGTACTTTTACTCTGATGGCCAATGTTAATGATGTCATCTGACCATCTTCTCTATTATAAAGAAGAGAATGAAGATTGTCATTACTCATGAAAGGCATTATCAGGGCTTTTAATTCATCAGACCAGACCACAGTAATAATCTTCAAAATGTTGCGATGTCTCACTTTCCCTAATGCTTGACATTCCTTTTTAAAGCTTTTCACAGTTCTATTCTGATCTGCAGAAGAGAAACATTTTATAGCGATCACCATTCCAGAACTTAAGACACCTCTATAAACCTTTCCATGGCTGCCTTTGCCTACCAAGTTTGAATGGCTGAAATTGTCAGTGGCCCTTCGAAGTTCTTCCACAGATATCTTTAGGAATTTTTCACTTATCCTTGGAATTTCCCCTTTGGATGTTTTGACTCTTCTGAAAATGAATAAAATCCCTGCAATGACCAGCAACAAAAGGAGACCTAAAATGCCAAGCACCATTTTCAGAATATTCTTTTTGTTAAAGTGAAAACTGTGTTTCTCAGGAGATATTAGACAAGCTTTGAGGTCAAAGTATCTTCCGCATAAATTTGGGTTCCCAATGAACGACCATCTCGTTAATCTTAACTTTTTGATGGAGTTGTGCAGACACGGGACTTCTGCATCAACTAATCTTAACTTTTTGATGGAGTTGTGCAGACACGGGACTTCTGCATCAAAGTTGTTGCAGGAGAAGTTCAAAAATTGGAGAGCCGAATGATTAAACAGAGACGGAGGCACAGGACCGGTAAAGTTATTAACAGACAGATCTATGCTCTGTAGTTCGACGACCATATTCCCGATTGATTTGGAAAGGTTGCCAGTGAAATTATTGGAAGACAGATTGATTTCTCGGGCATCCAACCAGCTGTCCATGTAAGATGCAATGTTTCCAGAAAGTTGGTTTCCTGAAAGATCTATAAATTGTGCCATTTGAAGTCCTCCTATTTCTGGAGGCACTTCTCTTGTGAAATCATTTGATGACAAATCAAAATGAAACATAATGCTTTTGAGACCTGCAATCTCTGGTGGTATTGGCCCAGAGAGATTGTTTGCTGACAGGACAAGGTCTTCAAGAACAGGGCAGTTCCCTATCACTGAAGGAATTTTACCTGATAAAAGGTTTCTAGCAAGGTGCAGGTTCCGCAGATTAATTAGGTTCCCAATATTGGCAGGGATGGAACCTGACAACATATTTTCAGAAAGATACAGAAAGCCAAGTGACTTGTTTAAGAGGGATATCTCAGTCGGAATATTGCCCCGTAATTTGTTTCTTTGGAGGTTAATGGCTTGCACTGACCTCAGATTTGCAATTGGAGAAGGAATGGTACCACAGAACATTATCGCTAAGGCTGAACGCAACAAGAGATGATAAATTTCCTAAACTTGGAGGGATGTTGCCAGCGATGAAGTTTCGTGAGAAGCTCAAATACTGCAGATTTGGCAAGGAGTCTCCAAACTCCGGCGGTAACGTTCCTCTTAAAAAGTTGCCATGTATATTCAGATCGATTAAAAAAGAGCAATTGGACAGAGCTTTGAGGATTGGAATAGGCTGGCTTGGCATGCTCACTCCACTGTTGAAGTAATTGGAAGAGAGACTGAGAGTTTTGAGTTGAGTGCAGAGTGTTCCCAACCAGGACGGTGGCGTTCCGGACAATCTATTATGGGACAACTCCAGGACTTGGAGTTGTGTGAGATTCCGCCATGACTCTGGGATATTCCTTGTGAAACCATTGGAAAACAAACTCAACCATTGCATATTGGTCAAGCTGCCAATCCAGGGAGGGAGATGACC
>MNCI01016535.1:0-10974 GCA_015680685.1 Gnetum montanum
CCATCTAAATCTTCTTTTAAAACGCAACCCCAAAATTTATTGATGTGTCTATTTCTAAGATTAATTTTCCTGTTGGGGGTAACTTTAATTGTGGTAGGTTTTGACATTGTTCCTTGATCCTTTTGAGTGCTTGAGTATGGAGCTATGTCCATTCTCCTACTTCCTTTGTCAGCATTTGATTTAACAATTTTCTATCCTGTGCTAATTTTGCATAAAAACCTGATACATAATTAATGCATCCAAGAAACCGTTGTAATTGTTTCTTATCTTTGATAACATTAGGAAAGTTTTGTATTTGGATCAAAATATGTTCTTGCATATGGATTTGACCATGAGTTATTTTCATATCAAGAAATTTTATGGTTTCCACACCAATTTCTATCTTTTTCTCCGATGGAGATAAGACTAAGCCATTATCATAAACTAAATGATAAAAGTGTTCTAAATGCTTTAAATGTTACTAAGCATTTTTTGACAATATTAATATGCCATCAATATAGACTAATATAAAATTATAGGGTTTAAAGATTTTATCCATACACTGTTGAAATATGGATGGTGTTGTTTTAATACCAAATGGAAGAACATTCCATTGATATAATCCACCTGGAACAGTGAATGTTGTTTTCCACCTATCTTCAGAGTATATCTGAATTTTCCAGAAACTTGATTTAAGATCAAACTTTGAATAAATATGAGTATTCCTTAATCTTTGGAAAAGATCGTCTTTAGATGGAATAGGATGTTGAACAAGTTTTATAATTTCATTTAAAGATTTGTAATTGACTACCAACCTTTTATTTCCTCTGGTTAACTTTGCTATTTTGTTTACATAGAATGCAACACAAGTAAACATGCTGGTACTGGGAGTAATAAATCCTTTTTTCAATAATTGTTTTATCTCTTCCTCACATTCTTGTCTAAGCTCAGGATTCATACCTATATGATGTGCTTTTGACTTAACAGTGATATTATCTAATAGTTGGATGTGACATCAGTGTTCCTTTCTATGTCGGTCTTCACTAGCAACTGTTAAGATCTTTTGTCTTATTTGGCTCAGATCATTCGCATTCTGTTGGATCTGATGAATTACCCATGTTGAAGATTTTATTGGTTTTACTTCATAATCTCTAAACCTTGATACTGGATAAAATATTCTTTTATAAACATATTTCTGTAACATAATACTATCCTTTGTAACCTAATATGGTTCTAATAACTNCATAATACTATCCTTTGTAACCTAATATGGTTCTAATAACTATAAGTTATCTACTCCAATTAACATATCATAGTCCAACCAATCTATTTGATGGATAGTCAAATATATAATATTACCTAAGGGTGTTTTTATAGGTAAAGAGATCTTTTTAGTAATTTTCTTATTTACTTTATCAAACCTAACTAAGAATGGTTTAGTTTCTTTCCATTTATAGGATGGGACAATACTTTTCCTAGCGACAGAGACTTCTGCTCCAAAATCAATTAATGTATCAATTGGATATGATTTAAAACTTTCAAGTTTTATCCAAAAGGTACAAACGGGAACTGCTAGAGGTGTCTGTTTATTATGATAAATCATCAGAGGATGATTAATCTTTGTTTCTAATTCATACTATTGTCTATTCTCATATTCTTCCTCTAATTGCAATTGTTCTATTTCATGTTGTGCCCATTTGACAAACTCTTGTAGTTGTTTAATTCTTTGGTTTCTCCATATCGACTTATTGACACTATCACATATAGTAGGAAGATAAACATCTTCCTATTTTTGTGGACTAGGAGGTTGTTCTATGACTTGTTTACCTTTTTTATCTAATTATAAGTATTCTTCCATCTCTTCTTCTGCACTTTCTAAAGATTGTATAGGCTGAGCATCTAAGAATATGTCTTGCATTCTTAGAGCTTGTTTTAACTTTTTATACTCATCTTTTTTCTATAGAAGTTGGCTTTCTAAATACATATATTTAGGAATATTTTCAATAGGAGTTTTTTGTAGTTTTTATTTTAATTTAGCTATGTCTACTTTTAATGCTTCTACTTGATCTTCTAATTGAATGTCATATATATGGGTTGCTATAGGGGAAGGAATCCAAGATGTTACATCAGGTTATCCTAAGGGTTTTCTACCTCCAAAATGGCCTCTAGATGTTGAAGATGATTTTGATGATCGAGCTCTATTCATATGTAATGCATAATAATCCTCATCATCATTAGGTTCTGAGATATCTGAAGGCTGAAAAGATACGGAGCTAGGTTAACTTTGCTCTTTTGTTTACATAGAATGCAGCACAAGCAAACATGCTAGTGAAAATTTTTTTGAGCATTTTGGTTCTTCCTTTTCTCTGGTAGTAGTTGTTGATGGGTAGTGGATAGTGTGGATGGATCTTTATTTGAGCATTGTATACCTAAACACACCTTGTGTATGGCAATAAATACGAGCTCTTTGATTCATCCTTGCAGCACTTGAGATATGTTTTCTTACGCATTTATTTTATTTTATTTTCTTATGCATTTATTTTATTTTATGCACTTTACATTTCTGTTATTAGCATAGCAATTCATTTTGATCAATTAAGCAAATCATTAAATTACACAAGCATGAACACCTCGAGCATGAGTGTAATGTTTGGTAATCCCAGCAGTGTTGCACTAGTTCAAGATGTGTATGACAAGTGGGAATAGATGCTAGTGTTAGGATTAGTTAGAACTTAGTTAATAAGTAGTTAAGTTAAATTAGTCACTTAGTTACCTCCTCCTTCCCTACTAGCACAAGACATAAAAACATAAAAGCTATAAAAATCATATGCCTCAAACTTAACCATACAATCATGACATACCAATAAGCTTGGGAAGACAACAATCAACTGACCTGTCTTTGTTCCACAAGGGCGCATAAGCACTTAGTCCTTAGAATTCAACCGGATCATGCGTGAAACACTCGTATTCATATGGTTGAGCATAGGGGTACCTCATTGCTCATCATTGGTACTATTGTCAGGGACTTAGTTGTTTGTGCACTAACTATAACATAGGAAATCATTCACATCGTTGAACCGAACCCGCGGGGTTGGTTGAGAAAATAATAAATAAGAATACATTGCACACTAAATAGACAAGTATGTCTCCTTCTTTGTACAAAAGTGCCTCACTGCCTAGGTCTAAAACAAGAAACAGTCAATGGAGTAATACACATGATGTTGATCCACCAGTCCCTCAACAAGTTCAAGTGGTATATATTCATCTCGATAAGTATATAGCAAACTTTACCTTTATCATCCATCAAGACGAACAACTACATTAGCGAGACTTAGAAGGTAACATAGTGTTACCTCCAATAGTTCAGTCCTAAGCATGCTTTTTCATGCTCTCACACGAATTGGCATGCTGCACTTACACACAAAATACGTTGTGCAAGAGCATGACCTGAGAGAATACTGTCCCATAGAGGCATAACATCAAAGAGACTTGCAAGAGGAGAGACATCATAAGTCTTTGAAGGGTAAGTGATCCCAAGATGCCCCACATGTCTTAAGCGAAAATGAGGGCACTGAACCTACCTCAAGCGGTCGCCTACATAACGATGTTCCTCCCCTTGACTTTGGCCAAGGGGTTATGTATTAGAACCTTCATTCCACTATTCATAACCTAGGTTCTAATACCCACGAGCACAAAGGATCTGAAAAAGGAACACTAACTCATGATAAAGGTGGACATTTTGATCGCAATCGTGATCGGGGCCAAGACCGTAGAAGAGAAGGTAGCAGAAACCATCATGGTGACCGTTCTCCTTCTTCTTCACCTTCATCATCTCCTTCAATATTCAGACACGGTCATAAAGAAAAAGACTATGGAGATAAAGGTAGGCAAAGTGGAAGTCATAGATGAAACAACTAAGAAAGGGGACAAGGGCACTTTAGAGAGTCACGACATAGAAGAAGGAAGAGTAGGGAACAATGTAGGCATCATAGATGCTATGGAAGAGACGATAACGATGAACCCCTCCTCGCTACTCGCAATATGTTGGACATAACTGAGGTTGTTAGAATTCCAAAAAGGCATCAGAAAGATAGTAGGATCAAGAGATTAGATATGAACAACATCCCACGATTTGAAGGGGGATACAACACTGATCCTCAAAATCATTTACAAGAATTCCATGATGTGTGTGCCTTACAGAACATAGAGAATGAATGGAAAAAACTTAAGTTATTCCCATAGACATTAGTTAAAGAAGTAGAAAGCTAGTACGAGTATTTAGAACCAGAATCCATTCGTAGGTGGAGTACTATGTTAGAACTATTTAATGACAAGTACCAAATGTACTCCTGAGTGTCTAACTTGCAAAAGCAAATCCAAGGTTGGAAACAAGGAGGACATGAACCCTTGGATGTTGTCATGGGCCAATACTATGCACTGTTACATCGTTGTCCTAGCCATGGTTATTCACGAAGGGATCAACTGCATCATCTCATGGATGGGCTTAAGCATGAAACGAGAAGAACCCTTGNGCAGTTGATCCCTTCGTGAATAACCATGGCTAGGACAACGATGTAACAGTGCATAGTATTGGCCCATGACAACATCCAAGCGTTCATGTCCTCCTTGTTTCCAACCTTGGATTTGCTTTTGCAAGTTAGACACTCAGGAGTACATTTGGTACTTGTCATTAAATAGTTCTAACATAGTACTCCACCTACGAATGGATTCTGGTTCTAAATACTCGTACTAGCTTTCTACTTCTTTAACTAATGTCTATGGGAATAACTTAAGTTTTTTCCATTCATTCTCTATGNTCCAAAAGATGACATCAGAAGTTTCGAAAAAGGCAGACCAAATGTGGGATTCCATAGACAATAGATTTCAAACTATTCTTAAAATAGTAGAGGAGTCTAGAAAGCAAGGTAGCGAGAAAAGAAAAAAGAAAGAGGCTGAACATGCATGTAGCAAGGGTAAGGGCAAAGTTACCATCATTAAAGAGGTTGTGGATTCAGAAATAGATAATGATAGTGGATGTGAGATATGTCAATATGATCATCCTAAGGGATGTTTCCCTGTAATCTCACATCTGCAGGAGTCTGGGGTGTATGCACTCAACCCACAATTAAACAAAAGGAAAACACCCCAAAGGTTACCTTATCCTTAAAGTAACCCAAGGCAGTTCCACCAACCCTTAACATATTATCCTAGTGGAACTCCACCACAACCAATTGAGCAATATCAGCAATGGTAGCACCCAAAATCTTGGAGAATGCCACCATCAAGGCAACAGTATCCTTACCGGTAACCTAACTCGTATGGATATTACATGCAGCAGCCAATCTCCCCATGTGATTCTACTAGTCACATCACTTCTCAACCTCACTACCAAGCCCGCGAGTATTATGGAACTCCCTCTTCTAGAGGTGATATTCTACAAGCATATCATCCTTCTCATCTGACCGCATCTCTTCCACCAATAGCTCCACTACCACCTGCTCCTGCAATGTAAGGTAAAATCCCTACCCAGCTGCAGCAACATAACACCACGAGGGCTATTAACTCTCAACCTACTATTGGTTCCAACAACCACATGAAGAAAAGACGTTTCTTTAGAACCAACGGTCCAACCAAGCCCTTGCAATCACAAGCGGCTGATTCCTTAGACACCTCAGTATCAATCAAAACTTTGGATCCCCCTTCAACCCAATCGCTGCACTCAACACATACGGTCATGCTAACACATGTTGTCACCGATTGGATCAAAGCTGGCCACCTTCCCAAGAAATTATCTAATCCTAGGAGTCCTTTGATATACTTACAAATTGCTAGAAACGCACCGTGCAAGGCTCTTTTGGATTTAGGTTCTGATGTCAACTTAATTTCTCAAGAAATGTACAAGGCCTAGAACCTACCTTCATTAAGAAAGAGCAACATCTGTCTAGAGTTGGTTGACCAGTCCATCATTATCCCATTGGGACTGGTGGAAGACATTGTTACCACTATTTGTGGATGGTCATACCCAGTTGACTTCCTAGTGATTTAGGTAAACAACGGTAAGCGAGACTTCCTAATCATAATGGGAAGAGCATGGCTAAGCACCATCAACGCACGTCTAGGAATCTGTGATCTTTCCTTAGAAATATCAAAGGAAAATACATTCAGAAAGATCGAGAAGAAGAAAGTTCCATGCATCACATACAATGACACAGGGTGTAATTGCATGCAGAGGTCATGGTTTGTGCAAAGTTTAGCATTACCTGCATGCAATTAATGTGCAAAAATGATTAACATACAAAGATTCTTGTATGTAGCATCCACACGATAGGAAGACACCTAGTGGTTGACAACTGATCAAGAAAGCAGTTCACTCATATGCATGGAACCAACTGAGGGTTTGACTTGTGCTTACATCGATAGCATAGATGCATTAGAGCAAGTCCACCACCAACTTCCAAGTATTAACCTTAAAAATATCAACTAGAGGAAGTTGGAAATCCCTAAGAAATTTAAGTAGAAGCCCCTGAACCTGAAACCATTGCCCACTAGTATGGAATACACATTTCTTAAAAATGGAAAATCGGTAATTATCAACATTAAGGTTGCTCCTCAATAGAAAGAAGAACTACTGAAGGTAATAAATAAATGGTCAGAAGCCTTTAATGGTCATATCCTGAATTAACTGGAATAGATCCTAGGATATGCCAACATAGAATTTACATTGACCCCTCCATGAAGCCTTGAAGAGAACCGCAGAGGCGATTGAACCCTAAGCTGAAGAAAGTAGTTAAGGAAGAAATTGAACAACTTCTCAAGGCTGGGTTCATATACCCCATTGCTGATAGCAAATGGGTTAGCCCCTTAGTGATTGTGCCTAAAAAGGGAGGCAAATGGAGGGAGGGTGTGCATAGATTTTAGGCTACTAAATATGGCAACATTAAAAGATCACTTTCCATTTCTATTTTTTGACCAAGTCCTAGACACCATCACAGGGCATCGCTATTACAGTTTTCTAGATGGATATAGCCGATATAACCAAATACAAATAGCCCCAGAAGACCAAGCCAAGACTATGTTCACCAATCCTTGGGGAATATACAAATAGATGCTGTTTGGCTTGTGCAATGCCCCTACAACATTTCAATGACTAGTTCTAAGCATATTCCAACAACAAATAGAGAATGGCATGGAGGTCTTTATCACTTATGGAGCAAAATTTAATCAAGCCTTGGACTAGCTGGAGCAAGTGTTAAAAAGATGTGTAGAAACCAATTTGAGGCTTAACTAGCAGAAAAGCCATTTGATGATCCAAGAAGGTGAAGTACTAGGGCACAAAATCTCCACACAGGGATAAAGGTAGACCTCGAGAAAATCAAAATTATCCAAGGAATTACTCATCAGTCAGAAATTGTCAAAGATATTCAGTCATTCCTTAGACATACTGGCTACTATAGGAGATTTATTGAGAACTTTTCAAAGGTTGCCAAATCAATGGTGAAATTAACAAAAAAGGATGTACCTTTTGAGTGGACTAGGGAATGTGAATTAGCTTTCCAAACTCTGAAACAAAAGCTAGTAGAAACACCCATTCTACAAGCTCCGACTAGTCCAAACCATTCCATATCATGACTGACACGTCCAACTATGCTTTAGANCTCCAAACCATTCCATATCATGACTGACACGTCCAACTATGCTTTAGAAGCCATACTTACATAGTTAGATGACCAGAAGCATCCTTATTACATCCACTGTGCAAGTAGAAGTATCACTAGTGCAAAACTTAACTACACTACCATAGAGAAAGAATTAATGGCTATAGTGTTTGCACTAAAAAAGTTTAGACACTATGTATTAGGATATAAAGTATATACATACAGATCATAGTGCAGTCTGATTCCTCATGAATAAGCCAATGGTAAGCCCTCGTATCATACGATGGCTTGTAATCTTACAAGAGTTCGATTTGACGATGATCGATTGCAAGGGCATCGAGAATGTAGTTGCTAATCATTTATCTCAATTGCAATGGGACAACAAATAGGATGAGTATCCAATTTCTGATCATTTCCCTGATGAATTCCTTTTTACAGGTGTAGTGAATAATCAATCACCCATGGAGACAAACTAGTACAATAGCATTCTTACCTATCTCCTCACCCAACAAACACCATAAGAGTTAAACCTTAAGAAGAAACAACGGTTTCTTCACCAAGCCAAGTACTTTATGGAGATCAATGGGAAACTTAACAAAGTGTGTCCCAATGGTTTGGTTCGATGGTGTGTTCCCGATATAGATCAACTATGAGTTCTCCAAAATGCTCATGAGGGTCCTTATGGGGGTCATTACATTACGAGATGAACGACCATCAAGATCCTGCTTGCAGGATATTATTGGCCTACATTATTTCGGGACATCCATCATTTGGTCCAATCTTGTGAGTGTTGTCAACATGATGGGGGAATGATTGCTAGAATGGAGGGTCCACAACAATGGATTCAATCGTTAGAACCCTTCGACATTTGGGGAATTGATTTTATGGGGCCGATTACACCAATGTCCAATGAAAAAGCTTATATTATTGTTGTCATTGATTACCTAAAAAATGGGCTGAAGAAGCTACTGTTAAAGATTGTACATCATCTATAGTTGTACAATTTATTCAACAACAAATCATAAATAAGTTTGATGTACCACATGCACTTATTTTAGACAATGGTACATACTTCACAGGTGCAACTTTTCAAAAATTAATGCAATGATTAGGGGTTGAGCATAAATTGACTATATCATACCACCCCCAAGCGAATAGTCAAGAAGAAGTCACCAACAAGAAGATTACAAAGATATTGAGAAGAACCATTAGCAAGTTTAGGCAAGACTGGAGCACTAAACTGAATGATGCTCTTTGGGCATACCGCTCCACATGGAAACTCCCTACAGGCTACTCTCCCTATGAGTTAGTGTACGATAAATTACCAATGCTTCCCATTCAAACTGAGCTCCGTACACTATCCATGGCATGTGACCTCAACCTTGACCTTGATCTAGCATAGAAACAATGGTTAGTAACCCTTAACTTGCTAGATGAAAACCGATTAGCTGCCCTGTCATCTAACGAATTGCACAAGGCCTTCAATAAACAATGTCATGACCTAAGAATTAGGAAAGTTAAATATCAGCCAGGAGATAAGGTTCTCTACTGGAATCCCACACATGTGCCACAACGTACTAAATTTCAAACACTATGGGAAGGACCTTATATTATTTATGCAACTTTTCCTTCAGGGGCCATGACAATATACAAACTTGAGAGCTTGGATAAGAAACATTTGGTCAATGTGCAACAAACCAAACCTTTCCAAGAGCTTAAAAATAGCTAGTACACATGCTAACTCTTTTGATGAACAACCCTACTTACTATTTTGGATCTCCTCCTTCCAAATTAGTCATGGGGGAGATGGCCACCTATGCTAACTTTTCTAGGCCCTCAATTCTTTTTGAATTTTTGTTTTATACATTTTTTTTTTACATATTCTTTCAAATTTTCTTATTTTTGTTTTACACCATCATTCATGTTTTTACTATTTCTTTGTTTGCTTGATTTACTTTTATTTGTCATCTAATAAGTGCTCATGATGATGGATTGAATTATATCATATTGATTGCTAATGTTTGGTTTTTACCTTTGAATTATGATGCTGATATTAAGGTATGGTTCTTTTAGTAAAATAGACAATGAGTCCACATTGTCCACTCATCCATGCAACTCTATGGTCTCCTTTGGCTTGGAACTGTATAGTCCTCTTTTTTTCTTAAGTAAACTTGTTAATGAATTGGTGGCTGGGTATTTTTCAAAACAAGGAAAGACTCAAAGGATGAAAAGGGTGTGACTTCAAGGGGATTTGATGCATTGGTGTTGGCCATTCTCTTGGGTGCTTAGATGCTTTTTCTTGGGTTTCTGCCATTCTGACATTGTTCAAATATCAAGAAGCTAAGTGAATAAAAATAAGTCTTTGCATGGTATGATTCTCTTACATAAACATCAAGAAAAAGAGAGAGAGAAAATAGAAAAAGGTGAGAATTCAAAGCAAACCCCTTAGACATAATAAAGCAATACGAGCTACAAGCACTGGTTATGGCACTGGAAAGAAATGTTACCCATGCCTGAAGGTTCCCTCTAACTAACCTTTCTTGCTTCCTGCTTCTCCATCTCACTCTCCTTGGGATGGTTGTCACTCTTTGTGGAAGCATTCTTGTTGCCTCAAGAGGATGGATTGGCCAAGTGTATTGATGCGAGGTCACTAAATGTGGTTGGTTTAAGTTTGGATTTGGGATGAGTTCTACTTAGTTATCTTAATCATGAAATACACAAGGGGCTTTACACAACCTTGTTCTTGGAATTCCATTTCATTCTCTCCTCTCCATCTTTCTTCCCATTTTCTACCTCATTGCTGATTTTATCATTAGTTCATTCTAGGTTGATGTATTGTTTTTCTTTGGTCAATTCTTGTGGGTAAGTTTTTAGCTTTTACTTCCAAATGACATTCCTAGAGCCTATGGACTCTTTGGTTTGTAGGTTTGTCAAGGCATAAAGGGCATGAGCCTACTTTGGGAAGGACCCACTTGCATATCTTTTGGTTTGGTTAAGTTAAGTTCTTTACCCTTAGACATTGTTACAATCAAATTCTTTTTATTTACCCTATCCATGTCATCCAAATTGTATGCACCTTCACAACTATTTGTAATGAATTCATTTTTATTGTTGTGAATACCCTCTTTCCACTACTCCTTGTGTCAAGCTTTCTTTGAATTGTATGGGTCACTTCTATTATTTAACCCATTTGTCAATCTTTTCACTAACAATATCAAGCAAGCAATCTATCACAATCACAACTTGGCTAGATAAAATCACCAATGAGACAAGGTATTTAGCCATTATTTATGTATTATATATACTAATCCTTGGTTTTGTTGTGATTGCAGTGGGAAGC
>MNCI01016535.1:11476-28833 GCA_015680685.1 Gnetum montanum
GAGTAGTTACTCTAGCGGTTACTTTAGTAGTTATTCTAATTATTAGAGCAATTACTCTAATTATTAGAGTAGTTGCTCCCAAGCCTATAAATACAGTGCTCAGGTGCACCATTGGGAGGAAGTCTTTTAGTAGTTAAGTAGCAAAACTCTTGTAGTCTATTTGAAAGTTGGTATTTTCCAAGTGCCCGCAGTAGGAGGTCTAAGTATGGATGGATCTTTATTTAAGCATTGATGTACCTGAGCACACCATTATGTTGGCAATAAAGACGAGCTCTTTGATTCATCCTTGCAACACTTGAGATTTGTTTTCTTACACATTTCTTTTATTTTATTTTCTTATGCATTTATTTTATTTTATTTTATTTTATGCACTTTACATTTCTGTTATTAGCATAGCAATTCATTTTGATCAATTAAGCAATTCATTAAATTACACAAGCACGACCACCTCGAGCATGCATGTAATGATTGGTAACCCAACAACAATTAGCTTTTGGTAATCCCAATAGTGTTGCACTAGTTCAAGATGTGTATGGCAAGGGGGAACGAAAGCTAGTGTTAGGATTAGTTGGAACTTAGTTAATGAGTAGTTAAGCTAAATTAGTCACTTAGTTACCTCTCTCCTTCCCTACTAGCATAGGACATAAAAACATAAAAGCTATAAAAATCATATGCCTCAAGCATACTTAACCATACAATCATGACATATAGGTAAGCTTGGGAAGATAATGATCAACCAACTCATCCTTGTTCCATAAGGGTGCATAAGCACTTAGTCCTTGGAATTCGACTAGATCGTGCGTGAAATGCTTGTATTCATATGGTTGAGTGTAGGGGTACCTCGCCACTCATCACTGCCCTTCAAGAAGAGAGCCCCCCCTCAGGATCTGATGTTTGAGCCCCTCTAGGAGATTGATCCCTTTCATTGCTACCATTTGCCACTATTTAAACAATGGCTTCCCATAACACCCATGTTCTATCTCGTTGGTTCATCTCCCCATCGCCATAGTAACTACAACATCGTCCACATTCTTAACAAAACCCTTGTAACATTCGCCACTTCATTGTAACTACCACCACGTCCCTTACGTAACTCCCAACCACCATCCAACATCACTACTCCACTACCATCAACGTAATTGTAGGCACATTCTCACTTGTAAAGCCCATGTTCTCCTCTAACATCTACTACAATAATGGCTACTATCAATCATTGAATCCATACACCTAAATTTTGAGCACCTGTATCTGGTGTTGGGATAGCCAGTTAATGTGGAAGTTTCTCTTAGAATGTGAAAGTTGGTGCAATAGGCCTAATTTGGTGTGAGGAAGTTGGGTAAGATAGCTCTCATAAATTATGCACGTGAATTTCAATAATCACATTCACTTGTTGTGTTGCATACAAATAAGAGTCCAACAGCAATTTTGAAGTTATTTTGAAATGCTAGAACCATGGGAGAAGAAGTGTGGAGTATTTGCAAGATGAGCCTTTATTATTATTTTTAGTGTAAATTTTTTTGATTTTTGTCTTTTTTTTTATCTTTTTTTTTTTTTTTTTTTTTGAATCATGGTCCCATGCTTAACATGGGTTGTTGGCATCAACACTTAGCCCCCAAACTAGAAATTGTATGCAAGTGTAATGAGCAAAAAAAACATTGAAATCTTAAAAGGAAATGCACAAAATAGAGAACTAAAAAATACAAACAAATTAAACTTACAAATACTATATTGATCTAAACATGATTAAAATAACCATATAATCAAGAGAGAACTAAACATGGGCCACCTTTACCACACCATCTTATTTAGTCAAACTTTAAATATATAATTCTTCTAAATCATAGCTTTAATATATATATATATATATATAACTAAGATCACATTCTTAATCCTTTCACAAGGTAAAATTAAAAGTATGTAAACTACTTTGAGCACAAGACTTATGCCAAACTTAATGAGAAGGAGAGGCTCATGTTAGATCATGGCTAGTTGCAACTTTTGGATTTTTCCAAGGGAATTTTTTTTGAATTTTGGCAAAATAGGTTAAAAAAGAAATTGAGGTTAGGGTGAGGATTTTTGTCGGACCCCATCACACTCAAGAACTTATTACATTGCCAATGAACATGGTCCTTTTTTTTAGGAAACTTTGCTCATGGTGTACTTCATCCTTAAGGTAAGAATTCCAACACAAGTTTGGCCAATTAGCTGCACTGCCAAAGAACACAATCCTTTTGGAACTTTTCCCATGGTACAATTTAACCCTCATGTATGTGTCTTTAATTACAATTTGATGGCATCATAGCAAGTCTCTTGGGTGGCTAAGGGTTCTTAAGTGGAGATGAACACACTTCACCCTATTGCTCATAAGGTAGCCATGGATCATCACACTTGAGGGATAGCACTTATGAGAGGGAAAATGAAGTTTTTCAAGGTCACTTAGTGATTATGGTTAACCATTCTTCAACGTCACCTATCCTACACTCACATGATCATGATGGTTACATGATAAGTTAGCATAAATTTGGTCCTTCATAATCCACAACAACTAATAAAACTAAAACCTTAAAATTGACTAGAAAGAATCATAGCATTATTAAAATATATAATATAAAAGAGGTTATAATACTAGGATATATCATATAAAGCATTATTTTTGAATGGTGTTATGATGACCCAATGCCTAGTAACTCAAAAGACCATAATGATTATTAAAATCATATGAGAAACACAATCAAACCACAACCAATATGCTAAGAAAAAGGCAATGGAAATGCAAAGAGAACATGCAAATGCAATTATATACACATGAAATGCATGACAAGGGGAAAGAAAACATGCAACTAAGGATCTACCAAGTGTCCACACAGGGCACCTAAGTAAAAATGCTTTAAATGAAATGCATTAAAATTCCTATGTAACCTATGTTCTTGCATGTCAACAATTTTGTATACATTGGGATGAACGACATTTATAACTCGAAATGGACCTAGCCACATAGGAGAGAACTTACCTTGAAGACTTGCTTGGTGAAATGCTCTACCTCTTTTTAGGATGAGGTCTCCTATCTTAAAGAATTCATCTTCATGTTTCTTTTCAAGCCATCATTTAACAATTCATTGATGATTAAGATTACAAAGATCAAGACCTAATCATAATTTGCTCATTTTTTTTCTATCAAGCGCTAAATTTGAATATTTCATAAGATGAATAAATTTAGACCCTATTAGTTCATCAAGTTCTCCTATCACATAAGTTTCAATCTTAGGTCTAAGTTTTTGTAAATCATCGAATACAGCTTTTCTAGGGACGTGTTCCACATCAAAAATTGGTATACTTTCTAATGTCTTAAGGAATAGGATCTCATTTATGTCTTTTTCCTTTCTTAAAGATGGCAGGTTGTCCAAAAGAAATCCATCGTGTTGATGATAAGGCAAGGTGTGTTCATAGATTTCTTCACCTTCTCTAGACATTTGATAAGGTTGGGTGGAATCTATATGAGAGACAAGATTTATTTTTGTAGTTTCACTTACATGGTCATTTATAACATGTTTGCCACACTCAACCTCAATAACTCTAATGTAAATATTAGTGTTTTGGTTCTCCAAAGATCAATTTTACTAATCAAAAGTCATTACAACTTGCTTATAAAAGGGTTCTCTAGGTATAATCATGTATTCATATTTTCCTTTGATAGGGATTAATAGTTTGAGAAATGTGACCTAAAAAAGCCCCCAAAGTTAGCTCCAAAGGTCCTAAATAAGAGCACACCATAAGTGGGTGACATGTCAACTACTAAGATGTCCATGTAATATGTAAACGTATGGTATTATTTAAGTTGCATTGTTACTTCTTTTAATAACCCTACTATTGGTACATTAGACTCATCAAGTTGTATTACACTTTTTGTTTGTGATATCATTTGTACTCCTAAATCCTTACATACCTCAAGTGTCATGACACTAATGGTTGCTCCAAAATCCATCAAACAATTATAAATGTTCTTTTCTAAAATAGTCAGTGTTGTTAAGAAAGGAGGTTGTTCTTTCTTGATTGACATGGAATTGTTTGTGTTCTATACTCATAGTGCGTTTGGACTTTCTACAAAGTGAACTTGCCTTTCAGGGATTAGGGATTTTTCTTTTTTAGTTATTGGTGTTTGAACTATATCTTGAATCACCTCTTTCATTTTGTTAAAGTGTAGGAGATCATATATCGAAATGTTGGCTTTGACACTTTTTAAATCATCAACCAAATCATAAGTCTTATGTACATCTTTGGTTTCCTATTGAGGTGGGGCTCTTCTAGGTAGAGAAGGGGAGTTTGGCTATTGTGGGGCATTTATTTGGGATGACCTGGTTTGGTTGTTTATATGGTTTTGACTAGGAACTCTTCTATTTGGAGGAGTATAAGGATTATTCCTAGTCTATTTTTATGTATTGTTCATGATGTCACTAAGTCTATGATAGCGTGTGTTATGTGGGTTGGGGTCACTTACCATGGCTTGTTTAAATGAAGGAACTTCCTCATTCTCGGTTGCATGGGGTACATTAAGGACCATGATAATGTGTTTCTCATTTTTTTGACATTGGGTATGAATGCCATATAATGCCAAGAATTGAGGACAAGTCTTCTCAGAATGCTGCCTTGTGTTATGGAGATGACAATAGTTGTCATTGATCAATAAACTTGGCTTCACCAGTTGTATAGGATCCTTCTTGTTATTCCACTTTAATTCTATAATTCATTCAAAATTTTCTGCAATGAAGTTAATATTTGGGTCATCTAATTTTGAGTTGTAGATTCAACCAGATTGGATATCCCATTTGGGTTTACCATGGATTGGATTAAGGCTTTCGACTGGTCATCATTCAAACTAGTGTTGGATGTAGGAATGAAGAAGATGTGGGACCTTGAAAATAGTTATTTGTAGGTTGAGTTATTTGAAAGGGAGTGGGAGTTTGGAGCATAGCATTGGTCTTTGGAAAAGTTGGTTGAGGTAGAGGATTAGGTTGCATAGGATTACTAATGCTCATCATCCCAAATTGGGTTTGGATGCTGTTCATTAGGGTAATTTGTTCTAACGCTACATCTTTAGCCGTTACCCCATGTAGTTCTATTATGTTAGGGACCAATTTGATGGCATAGGAAAAGAGTGGGTCAATGATAGAGAGGTAGAAGTTGAGGATACCACTAGGTTGTAGGCACATCTCACTTGGCACATAAGCAAGTTGATGAAGAAATCTTAAGTTGTAGTCCTTGACATTTTCTCCAAGTATTTTCCTTAAGCTTGTAAAATTACTTAATACGATGGCTAGGCTAGTGAACTTGTCAAGTTAGAGCAAGAACCTATTTTTGAATTCTTGCCATGCGTCAATAGAGGTATTTGGGAGCATCAAAAACCATTGGATGGCTTTGGTCCTAAAATTCATCACAAAGACCCTACATGCTATGTCATTTTGAACAATGTTGTGGATGCCTAGTAAGGTTTCACAACATTGTATATGTTGGTAGACATCACTAGTAGGATTTGTGGGATTGTAGAACAAATTTATGTTCTGGAGTGATTTTGGGATATCATGGTAGGTAGTAAAGTTAAAGGGGTTTCTCACCAAGGGAGTTGGGGGTTGATTGGCTACCATCCTAGTCTGAGTTCTCCTAGGGATAGAACTTAGAAAACATGAAGTTTGTCATTTCCTTAATGTAAGGTGACATGTAGTTGGTGGCTAGGGGCATAGGAGAGTTTTCTCATAAACAAAAAACTATAGAATATAAATGTTAAAATAAAGCTATAAAATTAAGTAAAGGAAAAGAAATATTTCAAGAATAAAAAAAAATTGACAAAGAAAAAAACACTAAAATATGCTATTTTAAAAAATATTTTTTTTAAAGGAAAATAAATGCATGAAATTGCAATATTTATAAAATTTAACAAGGGAAAATAGTAAAATGAAAAATTTCAGAAAAATAAAATTAAAATTGAATGAGTAATAAAACCACCTTACCAATGCCAAGACTCAGGTAAGGACCACCAAAACACAAATCTGAAAATAGGACTTGGAAACAAGGGTTATAAAAAAAATGTTTCAGTAACAATAATTTTTAAAAAATGGGAAGCATAAAATAAAGAAAAAAATAAAGGGTTTGAAGATAAAGGCTTAAAAAAATTCAACAAGTTCTAAGACAAGATCAAAAAATGAAATAGCCACAAGAAAATGGAAAGAAGAGTTGATAAATAAAAGGTGAAAGAAAGGCCCTTCTTTTAGCCCCAAAAAAGTGTTGATGCATAAAATTTGGACACACCAACACCAGGAAAGAAAATTTATTTGATAAGACTATTGCTTGGGGTGCCTCCCATATAGGTACAAAAACCCAAAAATAGTCTCAGCTAGAGAGGATCATGTGATGTTGTAAAAAGGAAATTAAAATGGAAAATCAGGGAATTCAAATTAAGCAACAATCTTGAATCCCAAGACTTAATGAAAACATAATAGTCAACTAAAAATAAATAAATTTTCCCTAGTTTCGCATTGCCATTGTCTGTTCGTCATTGCTAAAGAGCCACTCATTGGGCAAGAAGACCTTGACCACTACCGAAGAGGGAGAGAAAAAAATAGTGAGATGCACCCACCAATTACCTACTACACGTATATCATCATCACTATCATGATTGCCATCGTGGCCTCGGGAGCTCACTTGCTTGTCACGCAAACAGGGAGGGAGAAAAGAGGCTGTTGGCATTGTCTATCGTGCATGTGTTGTTAGAGGAGAGATAAGAGGCTACCCACTATAGCATAAAAGGAAAAAATGAAACCATCACCTATTGGTTTCCCTAGCTGTCTACTATGCTATCTGATGAGCGGCAAGGTACCCCTACACTCAACCATACCAATATGAGCATTACACACAATCTAGTCGAACTCCAAGAACTAAGTGCTTATGCGCCTTCACAAAACAAGGATGGGTTAGGTGATCGTTGTCTTCCCAAGCTTACTCATATGGCATGATTGTATGGTTAAGTAAACATGAGGTATATGATTTTTATGTTTTATGTCCTAGTGCTAAAAAAGGAGAAATGAAATAATTAAGTAACTAATTTAATTTAAGTAATTAGCTAGGTTCAAACTAGTCCTAACACCAGCATCCATTCCCACTCTCCGTACACATCCTGAACTAGTGTAACACTATTGGGATTACCAAATGCTAATTGTTATTAGGTTACCAAGTGTTCCACGTATGCTCGAAGTAGTTATACTGAGTGTGCTTACTTGTTGAAAATTAACACATCAATAAAACAACCAATTAACTAATAAAAGCATTAAATAACTATACATAACATTAAATGCAATAAATAAGCTATTATGAATGTTGCAAGGTTTATCACAAAGTTCATCTTTATTTCTAGATACAAGGTGTGCTCAAGTACACAATGCTCAAATAAAGATTCGTTTACTTTATGACTCTTATTGCAAACACTTAGAAGTAATTCTAACTTTGGAAAGGAAAAACTGTAAGAGTTTGGTTAAGGAACTACAAAACTAACTGCAAAATCAAGTGTCGTCGTCTCTTATTTATAGGCAACGAGACAAGCTTCGATATCACATGTTCGATATCACTTTGGCACCTCTAATATCATGTACCCGATATGGAGGGTCCGATATCAGGGATCTGATAGTGAGGATTTGATATCGTGACTCATCATACCCCCACGACTAAATGAAAACTCGTCCTTGAGTTCCTTACAAAATATTAGGAAGTTATGGGATTATTGACTGAATGAAAACTAACGATGACATGGAATGACAAACTCAAAGTGCCCGATGAATGGATTGACAAACATATTACAACATTTTTGTTCATAACCATTGTGGTGAACACTATACATAAATAACATTCAGATCCTCATTTGATAGCTTGAAGAGAGAGAGAAAAGAAAATGAGACGTGTTGCTACCGATGTTGAAAATGTGTACACCATTGTTCATTCATGGCCACATGATCAAGCTTGTTCCTTGTGTAAATGCTTTTTGCTCCAGTCCATTCTGAGTGCTCCCTTCTATCCTAGTCCATTGTTCATGTGATCTCCATCTACACGTACAACACAATCACAAATTAGCAAGGATAAATAAGACATAATGTCGTTGATACCTTACGTAGATATGAAGCACATTGGCTAGGTTGTGGGTATGGCAGATACTGAGTTAGAGGTTTATAACTAATGACTACCCAAGGTGTAGGGGTGAGATAAGTAATGGAATGGAAAAGTTTGTGATAGGACCCCCATGACTAAGAGCGAACCTCTGGTAGCGATAGGGTGGAAAACCTGAAAGAACAAGAAAAATGAGAGAAATAACAATGGTGAAGCCATTAAGACAAAACAAAAATGGATGTCACTAATGGGGTGAATGAGAAATAGTTGATTGCAAGAAATGTTTTGAAGGAAAAGAACTTAACAAGTGCACCAAAAAGAAATGCCAGTGGGTCCTCCCCAAAGCAAGCTCATGCCCTTAATGCCTTAACAAACCCACAAACCAAAGAGTCTGTAGGCTCTCGGAATGACATATGGAAACAATGGTTAAGAATGTACCTACAAGAGTTTACCAAAGAATAATAATGTGGAAACCAAGATATAGATTAATCATAAAATTGGTAATGAGGTGGGAGATATAAGGTAATATCAAAAAATAGGAGAGAATGAAATGGGATCTCAAAATCAAGGTTGTGTAAAGTCCCATGTGTAGTATGTGATTAAGGTGACTTAATAAAATTCAGCCCAAATCTAGATTAAAACTAACCACATCCAATGAGCTCGCATCAACACACTTGATCAATCCATCCTCATAAGGCAACAAGAATGTGTCCACAGAGCCACCACCATTCCAACAAGAAAAAGATAGAGGAGTAGGAAGCGAGAAAGGAACTTGGTTAGAGGGAACCTTTAGGCATGGGTAACATGTCTTTCCAATGCCATAACCAGTGCTTGTAGCCCATGTTTCTTATTATTTTTAAGGGTTGTGCTTTGAATTCTCACTAGTTTTTTTCTATGTTTTTTTTTTTGCATGAGAACCACACCATGCAAAGACTTATTTGATTTAGTCAACTTCCTAATATTTGGTCAAGAGTGGAATGGTAGAAAACTTATGAAAACATCCAAGTACCCAAGAGAATAGCTAGCACAAATGCATCGAATCCCCTTGAGGTCGCACCCTTTTTAATCCATTTGAATCTTTCCTTATTTTGAAGAATACCAAGCCACCAATTCATTAATAAGTTTACTTTAAAAAGAAGGGACAGTACAATTCTAAGATCAAGGAAGACCATAGAGCTGAATGGATGAATAGATGACATGGACTCATTGCTTGTTTCATCAAAAGAAACCATATCTTAGTATCAACATTAAAAGTCAAAGGTAAAAGCCAAACATTAGCAATCAACACCATTATAGTACAATCCACCATCATTAGCACTTATTAGATTATGAGTGAAAGTAATTTAAACAAAATGTAATAGAAAAAGAAATAGTAAAAATGTTAACAACGATGTAAAACAAAAACAAGTAAAGATAAAAAATATGTAAAAAAATGTATAAAACAAAAAGGACAAAAGAATTGAGGGCTTTAGAATGGTTAGAATTAGTGGGCATCTCCCACACGACTAAGTTGGAAGGAGGAAATCTAGAATAATGAGCAAGGTTGTCCATTAATAGAGGTAGTGTTAGTATTGGTCATTTTCGACTAATGGAAAGTTTTGGTTTGCTGGATGTTGACTAATAATTTCCTATCCAAGCTTTTAGGTTTATAGATCATCATGGCCCCTGAAGGGAAATTTTCATGAATGATATAAGGTCCTTCCCATAGTGTTTGAAATTTAATTCATTGTGGCACATGTGTGGGATTCCAATATAGAACCTTATCTCCTAGTTGGTATTTGACTTTTCTAATCCTTAGATCATGACATTGCTTGTTGAAGGTCTCATGCAATTCATTGGATGACAAGGTGGCTAATCAGTTTTCATCTAGCAAGTTAAGGTTCATTAACGATTCTTTTTATGCTAGATTGAGGTCAAGGTTGAGGTCACACATTGTAGATAGTGTACGGAGCTCATCTTGGATAGGAAGTGTTGGAAGTTTACCATACACTAACTCATAGAGAGAATAGCCTATAGGGAGTTTCCATGTGGAGTGGTACATCCAAAGATCATCATTCAATTTGGTGCTCCAGTCTCACTTATACTTGCTAATGGTTCTTGTCAAGATTCTTGTGATTTTCCTATTGGTGACTTCAACTTAACCATTTGCTTGAGGGTGATATGGTGTAGTCAGCTTATGCTCAACTCCTAAGCATTGCATCAACTTTCAAAAAGTCGCACCTATAAAATGTGCACCATTATTGGAAATAAGTGCATGAGGTATGCCAAACTTGTTTATGATTTGTTGTTGGAAAAATTTTGTAGCGGTAGATGATGTGCAATCAATGACAATGGCTGCTTCTACCCATTTTGTAGAATAGTCAACAACAACAATGATGTATGCTTTTCCATTGTACATCGGTGTAATAGGCCCCATAAAATCAATTCCCCATATGTTGAAGGGTTCTAAGGGTTGAATCTATTGTTGTGGATCCTCCATTCTAGTAGTCATTCCCCCATCGCGTTGGTAGTGCTCACAAGATTGGATGAAATGATGAGCATCCTAAAACAATGTAGGCCAATAATATCCTACAAGAAATATTTTAATGGTTGTTCATATCCTAGCATAATGACCCCTACAAGGGCCCTCATGAGTGTCTTGGAGAACTCGCAATTGATCTACTTCGGGAACACACCATCGGACCAAGCCATTGGAACATACCTTATAAAGTTGTCCATTAATTTCCATGAAATATTTGGATCAGTGAAGAAACTGTTGTTTCTTTTTAACGTCCAACCCTTATGGTGTTTCTTGTGTAAGGAGATAGATAAGAATGCTACTATACCAATTTGTCTTTGTGGTTAATTGATTATTTACTACACTTGCAAAGAGAAGCTCATTAGCAAAGTGGTCAGAAATGTGATATTCGTCCTCTTTGTTGTCCCATAATAATTGAGATGAATAATCATTAACAACATTCTCAGTGCCTTTACGATTGATCATCATAAGATCGAACTCTTGCAAGATCACAAGCCATTGTATAATGCAAGGGCTCACCGTTGGTTTATTCATTAGGAACCAAATTGCACTATGGTCCATGTGTACAAATATCTTATAGCCCAATACATAGTGCCTAAAATTTTCTAGTGCAAACACCACAACCATTAATTTTTTTCCGGTGTGGTATAATTGAGTTGTGCATCAACAATACTTCAACTTGTACAATGAATGTAATAGGGTCATTTATGGTCATCTAACTGTGTAAGTACGACTCCTAAAGCAAAGTTGAATGCATCAATCATTATGTGGAATGGTTTGGACCAGTTAGGAGGTTGTAGAATAAGTGTTTCTACAAACTTCTATTTTAAGGTTTGGAAGGCTAGCTCACATTCCCTGGTCCATTCAAAGTGTATGTCCTTCTTTGTTAGTTCTACCAAAGGTTTTGCAATCCTTGAAAAGTTCTTAATGAAGCATCTATAATAGCCAGTATTTCCAAGGAATGATCGAATATCTTTTATAGTGTCAGGTTGATGAGTAATTCCTTGGATGATTTTAATCTTTTTGGGATCTACCTCTATCTCTATTTGTGAAATCTTGTGCCATAATACAATGCCTTCTTCAACTATTAAATGGATTTTTTGTCAATTGAGCCTTAAGTTGGTTTCATCAAAAAAGGGAGGGTGTGTATAGACTGGTCAGCATGGTGACAATATCCTCCACTAATCCTAATGGGATAGTGATGGACTGGTCAGCCAACTCTAAACAAATGTTACTCTTTTGTAGTGGAGGTAGGTTCTAGGCTTTCTACATTTCTTGAGAGATTAAGTTTAACACCAGAACTTGAATCCAAAAGAGATTTGCAAGGCTCATTTACAAAGATTTGCAAATATATAAGAGGACTCCCAGGATCAGAGAATTTCCTAGAAAGATGGCCAACTTTAATCCAATTGATAATGGCATGAGTCAACATGACCATGTGCGTTGGATGTGATTTTTGGTTTGAAGGAAGCTCCAAAGATTCAAATGATGGTAAGGCAATTGGAAAATTAGCTGCTTGTGGCTATAAGGACTTGGTTGGACTATTGGTTCTAACGAAAGGTCTCTTCTTTATTCTGTTGTCTAAACCAAAAATAGGTTGAGGATTGATAGCCCTTGTAGCATTACATTGCTACGATTGGGCAAGGAGCTTGCCCTGAATAGTTAGAGTAGGCGGTAATGGAGCTAAGGGTGGAAGAGGTGCAATTGGATGAGAAGGATAATACATTTGTGGAACATCGCTCCTAGGATAAGTAGTTCTATAGTACTCATGGGTTTGGTAGTGAGGTTGAGAAGCGACATGACTAGTGAAGTCATGTGAAGAAATCAACTGCTAAACGTAGTACCCATATGGGTCAAGTTGATAGTAAGGGTATTGTTGATGTGGTAATGGCATTCCCCATGATTGTGGGTGTTTCCATTGTTGATACTGCTCATTCGATTGTGGTGGAGCTCCACTCAGATAATATGTCAAGTGTTGGTGGAACTACCTTGGGTTACCTTGAGGATAAGGTAACCTTTAAGGTGTTTGCCATCTATTTAATCGTGGGTTTAGTGCATACACCCTAGACTCCTATAGATGTGAGACTACTAGGAAACATCCTTTAGGATGGTCATATTAACATATCTCATATCTGCCATCATTGTCTATGTCTGAATCCACAACCTCTTCAATGACAACAACTTTTCCCTTACCCCTATTACGTGCATACTCAGCTTCTTTCGTTTACCTTCTCTCCTGGTCACTACTTTGCTCTCTAGACTCCTCAACTATTTTTAGAACAATTTAAAATTTATCATCTAGAGAGTTCCACATTTGATCTACCTTTGTTGATACATCTGATGTAAATTTTTTAATGGGAAAAGTCTTCCTATTCACCATCTCTTCAAGTGATGACTCTTCTTCATCTTCCTATTCACAAAATCTAACTTCCTTGTTTCAAAGGGAATGATCTCTATTGTATTCCTCCAAACTTTATCTTTTCCTTAACTCACCTTCCTCTTTGGAAGCTTGCTCCAATAATCTTTATACTTGATGGGCTCTAAGCTCAGATAGTCTCCCTTGGGCATAAGTCCCAATGGTTCTTCGTGTTTCATACCTAAGCCCATCTACAAGATGGTGTAGTTGTTTCCTCTGTGAGTAACCATGGCTAGGGCAATGATGTAATAGTGCATAATATCAGCCCATGGTAGCATCCAAGGATTTTTGTTTTCCTTATTTCCATCCTTGGATTTGCTTATGTAGGTTGGACACTTGGGAGTACGTTTGATACTTATCATTGAATAGCTCTAACATGGTACTCCATCGACAAAGGGATTCCAGTTCAAAGGACCAGTACCAGCTTTCTAATTTCTTAATCAGTGTCCATAGAAACAACTTTAGTTTTTTCCATTCATTTTCTATATTTTGCAAGGCACATGCATCATAGAACACTTGTAGATGATTTTGAGGATCAGCGTTGTATCCTCCTTCAAATCGTGGGATATTGTTCATGTCTAATATTTTGATCCTACTATCCTTTTGATGCCTTGTTGGGATCCTAATGACCTTAGTAATATCTAGCATACTTCAGGTAGCAAGTAGGGGTTCATCGTGATGGTATCCTCTATGGCTTCTATGATGCCTATGTTGTTCCCTACTCTCCCTCCTTTTGTCGTGTGTTTCTCTAGAATGCCCTCATTCCCTTTCTCGATCATTTTGTCTATGATCCCGATTTTTTCTACCATTATCCTCAAGGTTTTTTCCCTTGAGACTACGTCCAAATCCCAAAGGAGAGGGGGAAGGAGATGATGAAGGTGGAGAGGAAGGAGGACTGGTACCATGATGGTGCCTGTCACTTTCTCTTTGGTGGTCGCAACGTCAGCCACGATTATGATCGGAATTTTCATCATCACCATGTGCTTGTGTTTCTTTTTTATATCCTTTATATCCATTGGTATCAAAACCTAGGTTATGAATGGTTGAGTGAAGATTCTGATACATAACTCCTTGACCAAACTCAACGAGAGGAACATCGTTATGTGGAAAACCTCTTGAGGTAAGTTCATCACCTTCGTTTTCACTTATGACATACGGGACATCCTAAGACCACTTTCCCTTCATATATTTGTAATGTCTCTCCCATTGTAGGTCCCTTTGATGTTGTGCCTCCATGGGTCGATAATCTCTCGAATCTTGTTCATGCACAACATACTCCAATTGTAAGTGTTGCATACCAATTCGTGTGAGAGAAAAAAGAAGCATGCTTGGGATTGAGCAATTGGAGGGTAACACTATGTTACCTTCTAAATCTTGCCAACATAGTTGTTCATCCTAGTGGAGGATAAAGGTAAAGTCTGGTAATACTCATCAGGATGAATGTATACCAAGCAAAACTATTGGGGTACTGGTGGATTATCCCTGCACACTCTACCTTTGATTATTCATGGTGTCAAACCTAGGTGGTGAAGCACTCATAAGAATAAGGAGACATGATTGATTATTCAGTGTGTAATACTCTCTTTTCAATGATTATAAAATAACTAATCCTAAGGGTTCGTTCCAACGATGGAAAGATTTCCTAAGTTCTAATCAGCACACAAACAACAAAGTCCTTGGCAACAACACCAATGATGAGTGATGAGGTACCCCTATACTCAACCATATGAATACAAGTGTTACACACGATCCAATCGAACTCCAAGGACTAAGTGCTTATGCACCTTCATAGAATAAGGATGGATTAGGTGATCGTTGTCTTCCCAAGCTTACTCATATGGTGTGATTGTATGGTTAAGTAAACTTGAGGTATATGATTTTTATGCTTTTTATGTTTTATTTCCTAGTGCTAAAAAGGGAGAAATGAAATAATTAAGTAACTAATTTAATTTAACTAATTAGCTAGGTTCTAACTAGTCCTAACACCAGCATTCATTCTCACTCTCCATACACATCCTAAACCAGTGTAACACTACTAGGATTACCAAACGCTAGTCATTTCTAGGTTACCAAGTGTTCCACGTATGCTCGAAGTGGTTGTACTAAGTGTGCTTACTTGTTGAAAATTAACACATAAATAAAACAACCAATTAACTAATAAAAGCATTGAATATCTATAAATAACATTAAATGTAATAAATAAGCTATTTTGAATATTGCAAGGTTTATCACAAAGTTCATCTTTATTTCTGGACACAAGGTGTGCTCAAGTACAGAATGCTCGAATAAAGATCTATTCACTTTATGACTCCTACTGCGGACACTCAAAAATAATTCTAACTCTAGAAAGGGAAAACTGCAAGATTTTGGATAAGGAACTACAAAACTAACTGGAAAATCAAGTGCCCTTCTCTCTTATTTATAGGCAATGAGACAAGCTCTAATATCGCATGTCCAATATTACTTTGGCATCTCCAATATCATGTACCCAATATCGAGGGTCCGATATCGAGGATCCGATATCAGGGATCCAATATCGCAACTCATCACTATTTTCTGTCGTTGGGGTAGAAAAACAAATAGGGAAGTCATTGGAAAGAGAGAACAGAACCTCATGCTCCCCATGGACCTTGCATGCGCACTGTCGATGGGCATTGCTAATAACACATAGGTGTGTAGCAGGAATGCCAAGGGAAGAGCTGTTGACTACTGATAATGTGCTATCTTATGCCACTACCATCTACAGTCTGACAACATGCCTTGCTGCTCTAGTGTTGAGCTTGCATGGTGTCTGCAACATGCATCGCTGTCCACTACCTACTAGTAATTACTAGTGGAGAAAAAGAATAACCACTATGAATAGGAGAAGAGGAGGCCCAATCTCCCCTTGCTAATCCACTACTGCTCAATGGAGAGAGATTCATCCTTTGAGAAGAGAGCCCCCCTCCAAATTTGATGTTTGAGCCCCTCTCAGAGATCAATCCCTTTTGCTGTTGTCATTTGCCACTATTTAAATAATGGCAGCCCGTAATTCCCATGTTCTATCTTGTCAGGTTGTCTCCCCATTTCCATAGTAACTGCAACATCATCCACATTCTCAATGAAATGCCTATAAAGTCTACCACTTCGTTGTAACTACTGCCATGTCCATTACGTAACTCCTAGCCACCATTCAGCACCACCACTCCACTACCATCGACGTAACCACAACCACATTCTCACCTATAACACCTACGTTTTCCAGTAATGCCTACCACAATAATGGCCACCATGAATCATTGAATCCATACACCTAAATTCTCAACACCTATATGTGGTAGTGGGATAGCCAGTTAATGTGGAAGTTTCTCTTAGAATGTGGAAGTTCATGCAATGGGCCTGATTTGGTGTGAAGAAGTTAGGTAAGATGGCTCTCATAATTCATGCATGTGAATTTCAATACTCATCTTCACTTGTGGTGTTGCATAGAAATAAGAGTCCAACAGAAATTTTGAAGCTATTTTGAAATGCTGGAACCATGGGAGAAGGTGTGGAGTATTTGTAAGATGAACCTCTATTATCTTTTTTAGTATAATTTATTTTATTTTTTTCTCCTCTTTTTTTTTTGAATCAAAACCCTGTGCCTAGCATGGGAAGTTGGCATCAATGCAACTATTTAAATATATGTTAGAAGGACATATAGCCAACACAATACTTTTATAGAACTTAAGTAGAACATAAATTTAAAGAACATCATATGTTTAACACTAAGTAGCCAACTAGAAAAATAACATGAAAAGTAAAAAACTTTCCAAGTTTTGAGTTGTCTATTTAGGTGTACAAACTTAGAATTGAAATAATGCTTTGAAAATTTAAGAGAGGAAAATTAATCGTTAGTAAGGAGAATGATCTTAGTCCTAACAATATTTACGTCACTTTCCACATGTATGCTTTAACTTAAAATAGCAAAAAGATTTAAAGTGGTAATACAAAGCTTTGGCAAATTACCAACTTTTGTAAGAGAATTAGATCTAAAGAAAAATGATAACATAAATTGTCCAAACAAATTTTTCATAACAATTGATCTTACATGGAGATTCTCCTTCATTAGCATTATCCCACTTCTTAATATAAGATTTAATTTTTGAGTTAACTCTAGTCTTGTCATATGAAGAAAAATTTTTCCAAATTTTTCATCACAATTGACCTGACATTGAGATTCTCTTTCATTAGCATGAGCCCANGTGTGTGTGTTTTTTTTTTTTGAAATCAATCTTTTAACTATAAAAAGTAATTAGT
>MNCI01016537.1:1093-26063 GCA_015680685.1 Gnetum montanum
CAATGATGAAGTAATCTCAATCTTTATTGTCGGTCATGTGCGTGTCCAAGTACGACACACTCGAATAAAGACACCATACAATTACATTCACCACACTGTGGGCAGACACGGGAAAAAATCTAACTCTAGAGGGATCAAACTACCAGAGCTTCGCTACTCTAAAACTAGGATGCAAATGAGGGAGAGCTGCCTCTTATTTATAGATATGGCGACGGACTGCGATATCGCGTACGCGATATCGTAGGGGAAGATGTGATATCGCGTATGCGATATCGCAGGGGATGCGATATCGTGTTGGCTGTGATATCGCATATGCGATATCGCGGCCTGTGCGAACCGCGTCTCATCAGTGGCCTACCTTGATCCAGTTGGTAACGGTATGTGTTAACATAACCATCTGTGTTGAGCTCTATTGTTGGTTTGAAGGGAGTTCCAAAGCCTTATTTGTTGGAGGAGCATGCACAGACTCAACCGCTTGTGGTTGTGAGAGCTTGTTTGGGATTTTTGCTCTAAAGAAAGGTCTTCTTTTTGTGTGTTTGTTAGAACTAGCAGTGGGTTGAAGGTTTACAACTCTTGTAGCATTATGTTGCTACGGTTGAGTGGGGAGTTTCCCTTGCATTGTTAGAGTCGGTGGTAGTGGAACTACCAGCATAAGAGAGGTAGATGGATTTAGAGGATGGTATGCATGTGCTATGTCTTCCATAGGAGAAGGAGTCCTAAAATATTCCTGAACTTGGTAGTGACATTGTGGGGTTTCTTGACCCATAGAGTCACTTGGAGAAATCGGCTACTACACGTAGTACCCATATGGGTCTGGTTTCTGGTAAGGGTATTGTTGTCTAGGCGGTGGCATCCACCATGACTATGGGTGTTGCCACTGCTGGTGTTGCCTGATAGGTTGTGGTAGAGTGCCACTTGGATAATATGTTAACAGTTGATGGAACTACCTTGGGTTACCTTGGGGATAAGGTAAACTTTGGGGTGCTTGCCATTTGTTAAGTCTTGGGTTGAGCACATACACCCCAGACTCCAGCAGATGTGAGATTATTGGGCAACATCCCTTAGGATGGTTATATTGGTAGATCTCACATCCACTGTCATTGTTTGTATCTAAATCCACAACCTCATCGACGATAGTCATTTTTCCCTTACCCTTGTCACGTGCATGGCCTGAATCTCTCCGCTTTTTCTTACCATGGTCACTACTTTGTTCCTCCTTAGACTCTTCTACTATTTTTAGGATAGTTTCAATTTTACTATCTAAGGAGCTCCATATTTCATCTACCTTAGCCAACACTTTCTTTGTTAGCTTTTGAAGTAGCAAGGTTTTTCTATTCACCAACTCTTTGAGTGGTGACTCATCCTCTTCATCGCAGAATCTTACTCCCTTCTTTCGGAAGGAAGGATCGTAGTTATATTCTTCCGTGCTTTCTCTTTTCCATAGCTCCCCTTCTTCTTTGGCTACNCGATGTAGCAATGCATAATATTGGCCCATGGTAGCATCCAAGGGTTCATGATTACCCTACTTCCATCCTTGGATCTACTTACGCAAGTTAGACACTCTAGAGTATGTTTGGTATTTATCGTTGAACAATTCTAACATTGTACTCCACCTCCTAATGGTTTCTGGCTCTAAGGACCGATACCAACTCTCTGCTTCTTTTATGAGTGTCCTAGGAAACAACTTTAGTTTCTTCCACTCGTTCTCAATATTTTTCAAGGTGCAGGCATCATGAAATGCCTATAAATGATTTTGTGGATCAGCATTATATCCCCCCTCAAATCATGGAATGTTATTCATATACAATCTCTTGATCCGAGCATCTTTTTGGTGCCTTGTAGGTATTCTAACTACCTCCGTAATATCTAACATACTCCAGGTGGCAAGTAGAGGTTCATCATGATCATCTCTCTCATGACATCTATGATGCTTACGTGGTTCCCTACTTTTCCTTCTTTCATGCCTTGACTCTCTAGAGTGCCCTTGTCCTCATTCTCGACTCTCTCGTCGAGGATTCTCATCTCACTTACCCTTATCCTCATCATTGTGTTCTTTATGGTTGTGTCCTGATGTGGAAGGAGAGGGTGAATGATGTGATGAAGGGGAAGAATAAGGAGAACCATCGCCATGATGATGTTTCTTACCTTCTCTTTGGTGACTACGGCCTCGATTATGATGATGATCAGAATGCTCGTCCTTATCATTTTTTTTTTGTTCCCTTAGTGAACACTTGGTGTTCATGGGTATCAGAACCAGGGTTATGAATCATGGAGAATAAGTTCTAATACCCCACCTCCTCACCATTGTTAGGAGGAGGAAAATCATTCAATAGCAAACCTGTTATAACTGGTTCACCATCTCCAATTTCGCTTAGGACATGCGGGACCCCTTTGCCCTTCAACAATGTATGGTGGCTCTCCTGCCTCGAGTCCCTTAAACATTGCACTACTGTGGGATGGTAATCCCTTGTTTCGAAATCACCTATAATGTATTTAGCATATAGCTGCGTCATGCCTATCTATGCAAGAGCACGAAGGAGCATGTTAGGGGCTGCCTGATCTGGGGGTAACACTATGTTACCTTGCAAGTCTTTCTAGTGTAGTTGTTCATCCTGGTGGAGGATAAAGGTAAAATCGGGTAAATACTCATCATGATGAGTATATACCACCTGATACTGTTGAGGAACTGGCAGTTCTCGGTTATGCATGTTAGACTACTGACTGTTTCTTGTATGATTCCTAGGTGGTGAAGTGCTCTTATGAGAAGAAGAAGACGTTGTGTCTTATTCGGTATGCTGATGACCGTTGTTTAAAATTTCTTCTGATTAACCCTAAGGTTTCATTTAAGCTCCCAATGATGTGAGTGATCTCATATGTTCTACTTAGCGCAAAAACACTTAGTGTCTAGCAACGGTGCCAATGATGAGTGGTGAGGTACCCCTACACTCATTCATACAAATACGATCGTTACATGCACAATCTAGTCGAATTTCGTAGACTAAGTGCCTACACGCCTTATGGAACACTTAAGGTTAATCCTTCGTTGTCTTCCCAAACTTACTTGTATTTTTCATAGTTGTATGGTTAAGTCTGAGGTATATGATTTTTATATCTTTCTATTTTATCTCTTATGCTGATGAGGTAAAGGGTGAAGAGACTAATTAACTAACTTTAACTAAATAAGTCTTTATTAACCTAGCATCAATATCCATTCCCACTTACCATTCACACCCTAAACCAATGCAACCTTTGGGCTTACCAAACACATTTTGTTGTTGGGATTACCAAGCGTAATGCACGTGCTCGAAGTAGTCGTACTTAATGCACTTAACTATGGGAGAAGGGTTGAGAAAGATTTAATGAACTAATAAAGCATTTAAACAATGAACAATAAATAACAATAAATAAAGTCCTATCTAGCTTAGTCCATGCACTGCAAGGTTTATCCAAGAAGTTCATCTTTATTTCCATACACAAACTTATGTTCAGGTACAATATTTGCTTGAATAAAGATCCGTTCACTTTGGAGCTCCTACTATAGGCACATGGAAATTATTCTATCTCTAGAGAGGTAAAACTACCAGAGTTTCGCTATGGTCTAGGCCTAAACTTCGAAACAAGGGAGAGTCGCCTCTTATTTATAGATTTGGTGGCGGACCACGATATCGTGTGGGATGCAATATCATGTACACGATATCGCTACCCATGCAATATCATGTTCCATTAGAATTATTTATCTTTACTCATTTCTAATGCCCCATGGGAAAGTATCTATATAGATTTTATTTGTCAAATTCCCAAGACACAAGCTAGCCATGATTCCATATTTTTTGTTGTTGATAGATTCACTAAAATGGCCATTTTATTCAATGTAAAAGAAGTAATGATGTATCCCATATATCTTACTTGTATTTTCAAAATGTTGTAAGATTATATGTCTTCCATTAAACATTGTAAGTGATAGGGATGTTAAATTTACAATTCACTTTTAGAGGTTATTATGGAAATTTTTGGGTACCAAATTATCATTTTCATAGTACCTATCATCCACAAATTGATGACTAAACTAAAGTTGTAAACTAATCATTGCTTAAAATTTTTAGATATCTTTATGTGAATCAGCCCAATAGGTGGAAAATTATTTTATTCTAGGTTGAGTTTTTATAGTAGTTTTTATCACTCTAGTATTGGGAAAAGTCCATTTAAAGAAAACTATGGTTATGTCCCTAGGACGGCAAATGATTCAAACAATTTAATAATTATGCCCATGTTAGCTCTCATTTTGTGAAAATCATGAAAGACTTGCATAAGAAAGTAAAGAAAAAACTTTAAGGCAAAGCCAAAGAACTTGCTACTATAAATAACTTGGAAAAGCGAAAGGTGGTCTTCAATGTTGAAGATTATGTCTAGTTTCATTTACGCAAGGAGGGGCTAAGGAATGTAAACTTCTCAAAGCTCAACTCCAAGAAGATTGATCCATTTCACATTAGGGCCAAAGTGAATAAATTGCTTCTAAGCTTGATATTTCTAATGAATTTTCACTTTTCATTATATTCAATGTTTCAGATTTGAGACATTTCCATGGTAAGGTGTTTACCTCTAACTTGGAGGATATTCTAGAAATCCTTAAAGATGCACTTGGTGCCCCAAGTCCATCTAAGACACTAGGAAAACTTGTTTTGCTGCAAGAAAGGGAAACTAGGAGCATAAGAAACAAAAAGATGCATGAATATTTAATGCATTGGAATGATGATGAACCTGAAAATGCAGTTTAGGTTTATAAAAAGGATTTGTCTTTGTGGGGGCTTAATGCTATTCCAAGAATACAACCAACCTAATAATAAGTTTCAAATTAAATGGTGGGAGAGATGATGAGGACATCACCCAACCCATGTGTCAAACTGTATTTTTGTATGTGTTCTTTATATCTTAGATATGTTGTGTTTTCTTTTGTATTGTTCTGCATGTTCAAGAGGCAAGAGAAGACAATTGGAAGTGCATTCTACTTGTTGAAGCCTTCAAGAAGAAGTTCAGGTTTTGACAATTCTCTCTATCAAGATGTCTCCATGCTAGTTAATATGTCTCAAGTCAAGCCAAGCCATCTCATGTAGAAGCTAGACATCTATTGAGATTTCTAACAACTTAGGAAAGGCATCTCTAGCTAATGCAAGATGTCTCCCAACTCTTCAAGACATCTTGTCCATTTATTTAAGCTCTTAGCTCAAAAGTCTCAAACATGTCCAAGGCATCTCCAAAATTTATCAAAATGGCTATAAATTCATATTTTGAGTGTTGAAAATATGAGGAAGAGACTATAAAAAGGGATCAAAACCTTCCATTTTTTAGAAGAAATAAGTTGTATGCTTCAACTTAATAGGAAGAAATAAGTTAGAATTATGAATTGGGATTCTAAAGTGAATGGTTTTAAGACTATCTGGTTGGCAAGGAAAACTTCTTAACATGGTTAGAANAAGACTATCTGGTTGGCAAGGAAAACTTCTTAACATGGTTAGAAAATTACAATTCATTTACACTTGTTTTTAATATTTACCATTGTACTCCATGTCATTTCTTTGAATGTAAAAGGTGGTAAAAAAGAGTTAAAAAATTAGAACATGATCTATTTAGTAGGATCCAAAAGATGCCAAAAATTCATTTATTGAATTATGATACAATTTATCATCCATTGAAACATAGTTAATTTTGATTTAAAAATTACTTTATTTGATTATGGCTCTTTTAGTAAAGTTAACTTGGAAAATTCTAAATGAAGATGCCATATGGGTTGAAGTGATGAATGCTAAATGTTTGAACATAGAATATTTTCTAAAATGATGACATATTATTGATGATTATGCAATATGGATAGACTTGAAAATAATATGTGCATTGTGGGACTTGGTTATACGAAAATAAACATTCATACAAAAGTGTAGAAGATTATGCCCTACTTTATGTATAGGTTTATAAAGTAAATTTTTTTAAAAAAAATGGCTTTAAAAAGAAAAATTTTAACAATTGGGAATTTTATGAAAGTAAGAATTGATAATAATTAATAGTTATTACTTTTGTAAGAATGCATATGAATATGATAATCAAATATTTTTGCATTACCTTCCAATAACACAATTATAATTTTTATTTTTGAAGTTATAATTAGATTGGTACTTTAAAATGATTATTTTATTTATAAGCTTTCATTAGAAATTTGATCCTATTATCTTTGTTGATTATTAAGATCCAAAAAATAATCTTACCAAACTGAAAATATTATTTTATTAATATAATATATTTTTATTTGTTCATAAAACTAAAGTACAACTACTTGGTAGAGGCATGTAACTGATGTTTGACATTAGTGATACCTTTAGTTGACATCCTTAGTTGATGAACTCTTATGTATCCTTGGGTAATTTGCTTTTATCCTTGTAATTTGTCTTTCATGATTTTACAAGAATAGAGAACTATTTTCTTTCTTATCTTAATTGATCTTAAAATTTTTAAGATTGGGATTGCACTTTTGGTATCGAAGCATTAGCCCTCACTAGGAATACATCTCCCTTAGAAACCAAGTCACATGAAAAGATGTTTCTTTCTTACACAAGATGACTCCTTCCCTATGTAGAAGTATCCTCTTGCTTAGAGACATCTCTTCACAGATGTCTCTATCCTACCCAAGACATCTTCCATCTTGTATAGACATCTTCTCCAACTTAGAGATATCTCCCTATAAATGTTTCTAGCCTACTCTACATGTCTCTTATTATCTATAGATGTTTTCTTTCTCCTATATACGTCTACCCCTAAACATCTCATGTTCCAAGTGACATCTCCTCTACAAGCTAAAATTTGCAACAAACTTATTCCTTATGAAGTATAGTTCTCTAGATGATAAATAAAAGGAAGATTGGATGACCTTGTTAAGAATGGTAAGGCTTGATCTTACTTTTCAACTTCTTCTTTAGAAATAAACTCTAGCTTCTTGGTAACTTGGAAGAATTGGGAATCATACCAAATGTAGTTTATGGTCTTGATGAAAAAAATATGTTGACTCATCTTTATTAATCATGATAGTGTAATTGATGAATTATGGTTCTTGATGAATATTATTCATTAACATCATCTATTTTTGAATTTGAGGATTTGAGTTTCCCATTGAAGATTCAAAGTAAGTAGAATATACACTAGCCAATGAAATTATCTATTGAATTGATGGAAAAATATTTTTCAAATTGGGTTCATATTCCAAAGGTTCTTTTACACATCCATATTTTATGAATTGATAAAAACTACTTCTAGCTTTTGCATTTAAGTCTTCACAAAGGATAAATAAAATTTAATTGATATCGGTACAAGTTAGAAATAACTTATTCTTCAAACATTCATATATTTGGTTAATCAAGTATATCACTTAGCATAGTATGACATCTCAACATGTTGATTTAGCAATTAAATATGTGTTGATCATACATACATGTCCTTATAATGATTGGATTTTAAATATCAATGCCAATGTTATGTGGTTTCTACAAAACCTTGACCATTCTTTTTTTCCCATGAGTTGAAGTTTTGGTATTTTGAAAATCATATTTTCTAATCTTCATTCAAATCTTTGTACTAATTCAAACTTGGGTTTTTTTGTAAAAGATCACACAACCATCCATACTAGTATGGTATCTTGATCATTAAGTATTAATCACAAGTTACTATTTCTCACTTAGACTTCTAGTATCTTTATCATGTATTATTAAGTCCAAAGTGAGGTATATGATTATTGATGTTGTATGGCTATGGCTAAGATAAATGAAAACATGAAAATTAATTATTTAATCTAATTAAAAATGATATTAAATCCTAAAATACCTTAAGAACAATTAGTCTATTTTCATAGCTTGTCATACATATCTTGAACTCATGTACGCACTAGTAGGATTACTAAGCATTATGCTACTAGGAAAATGAAGTAATAAAGCTGTTGGCATTACCAAGAAAATTCATGTTTATGCTTGAAATTGGTCATGCTCATTCCACTAGTTGATTAATATGAATAAAAATATAAATATTAAATAAGTACATGGAAAGTAAATTGCATTGAAAAAAATCTATTCTAAGTCAAAGTGTTGCAATAACTATGAATCAATCTCAATCTTATTGGTATTCATGAAATGTGTCTAGGTACAATGCCACTCAAATAAGACATCATATAATTGATTAAAATCCACTTTTTGAGCACTCATTAACTATTTACTAAGGTTAAAAAAGAAAACTACAAGAGTTTAGCTACACCACTAACCAAAATTGTGCCAAATACACGATATGTACTTGCATATTCATAGGCAAATATGAGGACAACGTCAATGTATATGGATTATGTATCTTAGCCTAAATCAATGGGGACGTGTTGACAAGGCTGCATCATCATTGCTATGATATAGTATATGTGATTTTTTGCAACCATTTGGGACTACCAACATTTGGCCTTCAGGTCTCATGACCTTAGGAAGTCACAAGATCAAAGGTATTCTTCAAGCAAGGTTTAGGTGCTTGCTAATCTCCAGCAACACTAAGGCAAAAATACCTCCAAATAGACTTAGTAGTTATAAAATGAACTAGTCATGAGTATGTGTTTGCTGTTACAAATATTGAAATGGTTGGGTTGTGTATGAAACTATAATTGGCTATCACAAAAGATATTTGGCTATCTTTGTCAAATACTATGAGCTGTTGGAGATTTCTATTTTGTCCAATCACTTAGTCTATATGGTCCCTATAGTACGTTACTTGTAACAAATAAAATTTTGCAAAAATATTTAAGCACAATTTTGCCAATCTACTCCTAACTTCCCCCAAAGAGAAAGTTCCACAAGAAGACTAGAAATCGAGTAAGATTCAATGGACTTAGAAAGAGAAAAGAGAAGAAAGAAGATATATGTGAAATCTCAAATATTTAAGCAAAATAAATTGACACAAGGAAACACTTCATAATAAAGCTATTCCAATTTAATCTAACTACAAATTTTCCAAACCCTCTGAGCTGAACAAGTAATTTTATAAAAGACAATCTTATTATACTACCAAAAATGTTACATAAACAAAAAAGTACAATTCTCTATTTTGGCTAGTTAATAGTTGTCAAATATTGAATTCAACAGAGCCTTCAAAAAATTTGATAATTTTAGGATTAAAATATCAAGGTAATACACTTTCAAAATAAAGAAGCTATTTTAATCATTTTAAAATACCAAAAATTTTCCTAGATTCTCTATGTTTAAAATAGATAATTTCATTAAGACATTACTATTAAATTGCTCTTGAGGCTTTTCAACAACATAAGCTCTTCTATGACAAATTTTAATAGGAGTCTAATATTGCACAAAAATAGAGCTATAAAAGCAATCTAGGAAAAATATCAAAATTAAATGCTAAGCACGATACTATCTAAACCATTAACTAAGTAACTAAAACAAAATGGGAAGAAATGAACTCACAAGATTAAAACAAAGTAGCTGAATTGATGTCTATAGCAAGCCATGCTCTACAATATTCAAAGTTTCTTCTTTCAAAATCCCTCAAAAATTTCCCCCCTTCTTCTCTACCTTTGAAGGTCCTTTTATAATTACCTTATGTTAGTTACAATAATCATGAGAAGTTAAGGGTATTACAAAATCTAGGGAATTTATTCATAACTTCCTTAAGAAGTTATAACTTCTAAGAGAAAAATAAGTGTCTTCTTATCATTTACAACCTTACAAATATCAAGAAGATCTATTTATAACCTTCATGGGAGATTATAACTTCCATTGAAAATCTTAAATTTTAAAAAAGTAAAGTTTTATTTATTAAGTGATTATAAATTCTCCCTTTTGGAAGCATAAACCTTCCTTTTTTAGAAAAATACTGGTTGTAATCCAAATAAACCTTAGTTCCTTGTTTATAATAATTCACTTTTGTTTTAGAATTAAACCTTTATTAAGGTCATATAACCTTAATATACTGGCTTTTTTTGGCATGCCTCACGTCAATGCTTGTCTCCATGGCCATCATGTCCACTATTGTGCAGCCTCCATTGTGTGCATTCCTTGTGTGTCTTACATTTCTTTCTTATGAATCCTACTGCTACGGCTCAGGCATGCCACTCTTGCTAGTGTCACCCTTGGTTTCTGCACTCATTACTACTTGGTGCTACTCAATAACTACTACCTCCATTGCAGAGAATAAATTTCAAATTCAAGACTTGTTTCGGTTTCATGGTTTTAATGCCTATGGCTACATGATCTCTTATAGAGTAGAACTTGCACACGAGTAGCAAGAGAGGAGCCATCTTCCAAATCTCTAGCACTGTCGTGAAAAAATATCATGATAGATACCCTCTATTTAGGGTTCTTGAACCTACAATTTTTAGTATTTGGTAATTGTTTCCTTAGGGATATTTTTAAAATGTTAAGTCATTGATACCTATAGGTTTGGCATGATTATTTTCTCTAGGACACCAATCCATACAAATCTGTTCCTTTGCCTAGTTGTTGGGCTTGTGTTCTTTCGTAAATCTGGACTTCTCATTTGTTTGTGGGTACACTTTGTATTGTCGTAATTTCTTCTATAGTAAGGGTTCATGGTTGAAATATCAATGAATTTCTAGGCAATTTTTTTTATTTTTTTCAACACTGTTTAACAAGAATCTTGTTAATTTTGTGTCAAAATTATAATCTTGCTCTTCCAACATTTAATCAAATGCTATTGAGCACTTGGACTAGGTATTTTCCTTTTATTTAATTTAAGATTCATAGCTTTGCCACTTAATTTTTTACCACTATTTAGAAACCACTATAGATTAAAATGTATAGCATAGCAATTGACTTCCACATGATGAAGTTATTCGTCAAATTTTTTTGACAAAGTTTCTTGCATATTTACAGGGAAAATGGATGTACTTAATTTCATTATTCTTGTGGAACATCCAATTTACCACTGTCCTAAAATTGATAAACTAACAAAATGTAGGAACCAATGGAGATACAATTGCAAATGAACCTTTTTGCAATTTTCAAATTAATTCCCCAATTTCATCTCCTCCATTCCATATGGAAAAACCACAATTTCTTCATAACATAGGCTGAAAATACATTACTAAGCTTTTATTAATTCCATACTTATGAACTCAAAATGAGCACACCTATATAAAGAGCACTTTCCTTTCACACCTTTATCCATTATGCTTTTTATTAAATTGCCCCTTTAAAATAAATAATTTAACTCTCATTTTCCAGTCATCTTTGAGAAGCTAAACTAGGCAATTTCATTTCTTAATCTTATTTCATAAAATCTACTCCATAAACATGGTGTAAATGTGATAATAGCAATATACCATCTATGATGTAGCAACCAACTTAGATGGGTTGATAGGAATGCATCAATGTAGATGCGATGTAGCATTTGTGATATAGCAGCCGACTGATACACTTAACAAATAATGCTCAATCAAGAGCTATATCCACCAACATAATATTATCTACAAAACGTACATACCAAGGAATTCATCATGTATTGTATTTATTAATTAATCTATGACAGTAGTAAATATTTACAAGCTATGTGAACATACTTAATATAAATCTTTTAAAACTAGAACATTAAATGTGGTTCCATAAGCTATTTTAATTTTAGTGGTAGCTCCTTCACACATGTATTGAATTACTTCAATATATTTATCAAGGTTATTTTTCCTCAATGAGGCCTACCAAATAATCTATTAAAAAATAGTATGTATAACCAAATGAGAATCATCAATAGAATTAGGTCAAATGTGAGATAACAACATCTTATTAATGCACATTAGCTAGTTAAAGAATACAATCCATAGTAAAGAAATCACTATAGAAATAAGAAGTCTCTTTAATCATGAAAACCTTTTTCATTTTATCAACTTCATTGGTATATGCTCTATGTGCATTCTTAGGAGCTTGTCCCACTAACACAACCATAAAAGCCAAGGGTAGGAAAATAATGTAATGAGATTTCCACTACTAGAAGAAGCACTTGACAATTTAACATTCTTAACAACTTAATTTTCATAGCAATTAAACTAAAATATTAATAAGTTTGATAATGCAAAATAATCATCAATAGTTACTTTCATTCCAAAAAAATGGATGATTCAAGAATACATATTAATTATTCATGTCCAACCATAGCGAGTTGATAAAATAGAGATAGGTAAATTGATTTAATCAATCTATTTCTAAAGCCCTCTTCCATAGAAGAGGAAGGATGCCTACACCAAATATCTTCATTTTAGTTTTCTACGTACCCTTGTAGAATTTACAAAGGATCAAGGTAATGTAGTTGTTAAATAGTTAGCAACAAATTCACATACTCAAAAATAACATAAAGAAGAGAATGCACTTACATCAAGGAATGAATAGGATTGTTTGTTAGCTTAGTAATAACAATCTTGGGATGAAAAACCTAAGTCACAAGTACGATTTTCATACTCTAATATTTTTCATATGTTTAATTATTTAATTCAATAAATAGGGTAATTAATTAATTTCACTAGGTCATTTTATATTTTATAGACTAAATAATAGGATTATGTTATTCTTATTATTGTTGCTTTACTTAAGTCAATAAAATCTCATTATTAAACTATTTTATTAAAGTTAAAGTTTTGTATCCTTTGCTTGTTACTCCTATTGATGATTAGTCATAAATTGTATTAATGTTAAAGTTTTTTATATAGTTTAATTCAACACAAGTCCAAAATATCGTTGAAAATCTTGACTTGATATTATAGAATCATTTTTTCCTTGAAAGATAATTTTACTAGACTACAAATGATTAATAATATAAGCTACCTCAACATGACATGTATTATGATTAGTAAATAACATAGTAGAACTTAAAAGAATTCTATGGTATGAGCCATATCCACAGTAATACACATCTAATATAAATCCAATTTAAACTGCAATGCATGTAAGAAAGACAAACACATTGAAAAACCTCTTTATAAAAACATGAAATGAGAAATACATAGAATACAAAATATTTCTAGGCACACAACCATGCAAGCCACAAGTTCTAGGAAAATACCTATCCTCACATTCAAACCCAACAACATTTAACTTGTTATAGGACATATTTCTCAAATAACTTCTCAAATCTCTCTCAAGGAAATATAGTCAACAATTGTACAAGAAGCTCACAAATTGATCCAAGGGACCTACACAATGATCTAAGGGGCTTACACAATTAACCAAGGAACTCACACAATTGTCTCAAAGACTTCACACAATTGCTAAGAGACATTCAGCATTGTCAAGAAAAGATTCCAATTACATTACTCATATGTTGTTTTATAGGTTCATGTTTGAACCCTAAATAACTCACAATTAACATTCATTTTTAAAATATATCAAATTAGCCATTATGAACTATTGTAAATTTCACCCCCTCATAGTCACAACGTGGTTACAACTTGCTATGAGTTGCACCCTGATTGTAGTCCCTATTAAGCAGAAAACCTAAAAGTAACCCACTTTTCAATGTGGGCCACTACAAGTTATAGTGCCTCACAATCACCGTGAATTGAAATTTTTTAAGAGTAACTAGTTCTACATACAAATGATTATGAGTTAAACTTCCCATAGTGGCTAAATCTTCTGTGAGCTAATATCTCCTTACAACCTTAATTTAAAGCCTAAAACATAATAAAAATTACTCTTGAGTTGGCTATTACTAACTATAGGTCACACCGGCTTACATCTACTTTCTATGATTAACTACAAGTCACACCCAACCAAAATTACCTATCCCAATTAGCCAAATAACATAGAATAACTCCAATTGACTTCAAATGGAATCAATAGATTTCTTAGAACTCCTACTAGAGAGTTAGGAAGAAAGGTGTTCTTACATCATGTTCTTACCATTCATGATTACATTTGAATTGAAAATCTTAATTTTTAAAAGATAAATAAAATTATGCAATAAATGTCAAGTGCAAAGAAAATCACTAGCAACCTTTTCTAGAAGCCTATTATTAAGACCTCAAATATTCCATGAGAAGATTATTATTGGATAGAGGTGAAGGAGATCCATGCCTTGTCAATGAAACCAACATCCTTACAAGAAGTTATCTCCATATCCTACCCAAAAGTTGTAAAATAATTAACAATAAATAAATTTATTTAAAAATGTTGACCATTTTAAAAACCTTGCATGTATTCACTTAGAGATGTATTTCCTCAATCTTTTCTAATTTTGTAAAACCAATTGGAAACCATCTATCTTAGAAACATATTTATTCTTGGAAATTGATTTTTTAGAACTAAACTGACACATTCCATTGAATAACATTAAAATAAAAGGGAGGATTAGCTACTAAACTTTAATAAAAGAGACCTTAGCATCATCTATAACTTATTACACATGCATTATCTTATATTGAAGCATCAAAGGATATGAGTTAAATGCATACATCCACAACATAAATACATATATAAATGCATATACCCATAACATTTATGATACATTTTGGTCATTTTGTAGGCAAGCACTTGAAATTTTCTCTTGCAAAAGTTAAAATTATTTTGTCTTCAAGTACTTATAGTGTGGATTAAGTAGATTGTATGAAGTTTTATTTGAGTGTATAATGTACCTAGATACATCGGCATGATGACAATAAAATCAAGATTTATTTTATCCATTACAAAAATTGACTAATAGTTTAATTTGATTTATTGTAATTTTTTTTAATTATTGCTTTACTTTTCATGCCATTAGTTAAATAATGAATTCCGTCACACTTGATAAATTTGCATGAGTATGATCAATTTTGAGCATAAACATATTAATGCTTGGTAAGTCTAGTAGTGAATCAATTGGTACACTTAGCAGTGAAACATGTGGTAACTTGATAGCATTTGTACATGTTTAGGATGTATATGCTAAATTGAAAATGGATATGCTATTCTTATTCTAGTTTAGATTTACCTTCCATACTTAGATTAAATAGGTTAATATTTTAATAGTTTAAATAATTTAATAATAAAAAATACAATCATATGTCTTCATCATACTTAAGCATATAACTTAAACCTTTTGTCCCCACTTTGGATTTTTCTTCATAAGTTAGAATTTCAAGTATATTTTATAACTTCCATGAATTAAATTTTCTTCAAAAGTTCCAACTTTGACATCTTGTATTATCAATAATATTTTTGTTGGTCATCATCTTTAGTGTGACATCTCATCCTCGGATGTCATGGCAAACATCAAATATATATTATGCATGCAAATAAAATATACCAATGTGAAATATAAGTGATATTTAGCATTATGTCTAAAGGAAATAATAGGAAAAATGCAGAAAAAGAAATAAAAGAATGCTTTATTGATATGGAAAAGTGTATCTAGATCGTCCTGTAAGAGTGTTCCTTGGGGTTTTCTTCCTTTGGCATATATCCCTTAGAGGTAATCTAGCACTTCCACCATGGTTAGGCCTATAACCCAGCCAAAAGGGATGGCTAGTCCACTTCCTATCCCACTTCACCCAACTTCTTGTGACTTGCCTATATTGACTCTATCACCCCATGACTTGCCTATACTCACTCCATCATTCCCATGCTAGCATGACCTCTAACCCCGAGTATAAATGCCTTAGGTCAACCCCCAATAGTTACCTTAAGAGACATGTCCATTATTACAACATGCCCTTTTGAGTCTCAATTACATCTACCCTTTTAGGTCTTGTTAAGATAACAATAACATTTATTATGAAGATACACCATCTTCATTAGGCAACCGCATCCTTTGGAAAGGGGGATTTGGCAATCTACCCCCTTAGGTTTCATTTTTCCTTGAACGAATCTACGTTCTCTATCTTTTTCCAACTCCAATGCTTTCTTTTATGATTCTGTGCTCCAATAATTTCATTTCTCCTTTGAACTTGAAGTTGCCTCTTGCTTATTTTTCAAATGAGATATATGTGAGAAAGATTATATGGAAAATTAAATATTACTTTCTTGATACTTACTTCTTTTTCCAAGATAACAATAAGAAGTGAATTAAAGCTCTACCAAGTACCAATCACCAATTCTAATCACACAATGTGCAACTCATATCTGGTTATCCAAGTGAAGGTAGGGCAAATTCTTCATTCCCAACTTGCATTTCCTTAGATATTTTATTAATCTAATTGAAATATAAATTAAACCATGAATAAAATAATAAGATCATTAAGTAAAAGTAAGAGTGAGATACTTCTTCATCTTGATCAACCTTATGAACTGATGGGAGTAACTATAATTCTACCATAAATGGTATATTATCAGATGGTCTTTTTTGGGATGGCAAGGCTTGATCTTGATGCTTCTCAACTTCTACTTTAGAAATCAACTCTAGTAACTTGGTAACTTGAAGGAATTAGGTATCATACCAAATATAATCCAAAGTCTTAATGAAGAATGTTGTTGACTCATCTTCATTAATCATTGCAGAGTAATTTGTAAACTATGATTCTTGATGAGTGCTATCCATCAACATCATCTATTCCTAAATTCTAGAATTTGATTTATCTACTAAAGATTCAAAGTAAGCAAAATATGCACTAGCTAATGAAATTGTATGTTGAATTGATGGAAACATCTTTTTCAAGTCAGGTTCATCTTCCAAAGATGTTTTTATAGATTCATATTTTAAGAATTGATAAACACTACTTCCAACTTTTGCATTAAAATATCCACAAAGAATAAATGGGACTGGATTAATACAACTTAGGAATAACTTCTTCCTTAAAATTTCTTCTATTTGCTTAATCAAGTATGCTCCTTGGCAAAGTCTAACATCTAAACATGTTGGTTTGGCAATTAAATGTGTGGTAACCACACATACACATCTTTCTGATAGATGAACTTTTAAAATCACTATTAGGGCTATGTGATTTTTCCAAAATCTTGACTGTTCTTTATTTCCCATTGCTTGAAGCTCTGGAATTTCAAAAATCATATTTTCTAAACTCCATTCAAATATTTTACCAATTCAAACTTGGCTTCTTTATAAAATATCGCACAACCATCCATGTTGTAATTTGTATAATATGCTAATCTATATGGCTCAAAAGAAGAATTTCCACAAGAACCTTTTTTCTTATAAATACCTCTGTATCGCATCTTTTCCAAATTTGGCTAGAATTGATATAGAAATTCCAATGGTATTACTTCTTGTAAGCACAAGACATCAGCATCCAAATCTTGTAATTCCACTAAAATGTGTGGGTATCAATACTCATGCCAATCTAAAGCCCATGATGGACATACTAGATATTGTTTCTTACTTACTAGGGATCTTGCAAGCACATTGTATGTTGCAACTTTCATTTCTATTCTTGGATTTTTGTCTAGATCATTTTTCTTCATGAGTATCATACTTCTTGTCGAAATGACATTTTGAGTCTCCATCTTGTTTTGCCCTATGTTTTGATTGCAGGGTGGATTAATATACCTTTTTCTTGACAATTGAAGATTGTTCTATTTCTTAAACTAATTCTCCAACTAATACATCAACTAAATAGCTATATTATCTATTTTTATAATTATATTATCTAATTTTAGTAATGGTTAACAACATAACATAATTTTAGTAACATATAATTACACTACTTGATTTTTATTAATATTTAACTATATTATTTTTTATGACCTTTCTATGCCCCTTGTGAACATTGACTCCGATAGTATAACTAATAACATGCCATAGTGATCTTAAGACTATCTACAAGGGTTATGCACTAAATCTTAAAGCCTAAAAGGTTAAATTATAATATCATTGAATTATATGGTTCCTAGATTATAAATCTAACCTCACCATTGAATTCATAAGGGTGAAAAATGTTAGAAATGACTATTCTTATGTTGAAAATAGACAGCATATGCTCAAGTTGTGTGAAAATTAAACTTTAAAGGATCTCAAGGCACTATATTGGGCAAGGAGTAAAAAATAAATTTTGGGATTCCCTGGGATAGATTTGAATTTACCATTAAGTCTAGAAGGTTGAAATCTATAAGAAACAACTCTTCATTTGTCAGAAAAGGTTTCCAAAATCAAAAGTCATGGCTTCTAGAGTCTAAGTACTTTGGTGAGAAAAACGAGACTTCTCAAGAGGTCAACCATCCTAGTTCTACTCCAAAGCGAGCATGCTTAAGTATGGAATTTTTATTTCTATTGCTACCACCACATCAAATTCTAATTTTGAAAATTATTTTTACAAGTTCCTAATTTAAACTAATAGTTTAATGATGAAAATTTGAATTTTTCATTAATTAATGAGAATTTCAAATTTTTCTGTCAGTTAATGGGAAATTGAAAATTTTCCATCATATAATGGAGAATTTTCCATTTCATTGTCCAACAATCCTAGTGATGCAACATTTCAAGGTGCACGTGACAACACTGAAGGCAACGATGGGAAGCACGGGAGGTAGTGATGGGCAGCGCAGGTGGCAATGATGGGTAGCATGGGAGGTAGTGATGGATGGCATAATGGACAACATAGGAGACAGTGATGGGCAGCCAGGGAGGTAGTGATGAATAGCATGGGAGGCAGTGATGGGTAGTGCAGAAGGCAATGATGGTCAACATAGGAGGCATGCCACTTCATACAGCATAGTGTAGAGGATGACTCGAAAGCCGACGATAGCTATGCACTTATGAACACAACATTGGAGATCATTTTCAAGGTGTGCATTTTCTGCTACAACATGAACTGTGCTCTGAGCGGGTTCAACTTGGTAATCCCAGCGGGTGCTACTATTCGCATCATGGGCCAAAGCGAGTTCAGGAAATCGACTACAATAGGGTAAGGGTCTGGTATGGGCAAATGGCAATTTTGGGTTGATTTCCGACCCTAAAATTTTGACTTTTTTTGTTCAAATAATAAATTAATAAATTAATATTATTTTAATACATGTATAACCAAAGACTTTAAACATTAATATCTCCCAAACCGTAAGTCCAATTAAGACAAAATTATTGGAATCATCTGAATGAGTACTATGCATTGGACATAGTTTTAGGGTTCAAAAATGAAATTGATTTTTCAAGAATTAAAAGGACCAAAGTAAGATATTTTGTTGAATTGACATTTCTAGGTTGACATATGGTAACTTGGAATCTTCTAGATTACTTGGATAGTGAATTTCAACAAAACAAGATCAATTCAGGTCATGGATACTAGCTTTCTTAAAAGAAATTTAACGGTGAACCTAATTGATTAATAATTATAGTATTAAGATGGGTAAGAGTTTACCTGGACCAGTGTATCATTATCTTATCACATCTCTTATAATTTATGAATTTTGATGAGGTGTGATCAAATCCTCATCAATTAATGATATCCATGAAAGAAACTTTCTTGGTTGCTGGGATCTAGATGCCTAATTCATTATTTGTAAAATCAATGAAAAGGTATCTTCTGACTTGCATCACAAACATATGGTACATCTAATGATGATCAATGACTTTCCATGTGTTGTGGCTTCAAGGTTCATCATCTGATTCATGTTGTAGTCGACCTATGATTCTAAATGGTCCTTGGGTCATGGTTTGCTCTCATACCAATTTTGATATCTCGTCCTTAGATGTCATGGAAAACATCAAATATACAATATAGTAGACATTATGCATACAAAGAAAATATACCAATGCAAAATATAAGTGATATTCAGCAATATGTATAAAGGAAATAATAGGAAAAATGTAGAAAATGAAATAAAAGAATGCTTTATTGATATGGAAAAGTGTATCCAAATTGTGCTCTAAGAGTCTTCCTTGGGATTTTCTTCCTTTGGCATATATCCCTTAGAGGAAATCCAGCATTGCCACCTAGTTAGGCCTATAACCTGGCTAGAAGGGATGGCTAGTCCACTTCTTGTCCCACTTCACTCGACTTCCTATGACTTGCCTATATCGACTCTGTCACCACATGACTTGCCTATACTGGCTTTGTCATTCCCATGTTGGCACAACCTCTAACCTTGGGTATAAATGCCATAGGTCAACCCCCAATAGTTACCTTAAGAGACATGTCTGTTATTACAACATGCCCTTTCAAGTCTCAATTACAACTACCCTTTCAAGTCTTGTTAAGATAACAATAACATTTTTAATGAAGAGACACTATCTTCATTAGGCAATTGCATCCTTTGGGAATGGGGATGTGACATTTAGCATTTCTCAAAATTGACATTTTGCATCATTCATGACATTATTTTTGATCACCTATCTTCCTAAATTTTGTTTTGATGTTCAATGTCATTTCCTGCATCAATCCTCTCTTGTCATTTCAACATCAATATTAATTCTAGATGTTCATCATCATTCTCTTTCTTGATGTCTAGCATCAATCTTATCTTTTAATGTTTGGCATCATTTTTCTATGTCAACTATATCTTTGATGTCTTTTATAGCTATGTATGTCGTTTCTCCTATTTAAAAGCTTCTAGAAATTTTTATGGACCCTAATGCATCATTTCTTCATGATCTATGAGGCATTTCTTACCTATAAATAGGAGTACACTCCTAATGAAGAAAGCATTATATGTTAGCTATCATTCCTGAGAAACAAAGATTCTTTCCTAAAAGAGCATCTTTTTGTAATTGTCTTTATGAGCATCAAGATCTCTATGTTCTTTTAGCCCTATTAGAGTTTTTAATCCTATATGCTTATCCTATTGGCACATTATATCCCCATCATGTTATCCTCTTAACACATGATGAACTTAATTAGATCTAGATCTACAAAATTGATTCAATTCAACCTTTTCCTTTGCTTTACCAAGTTTTCATCTACAATAGCTTCTATCTTCTAGTTGAGATCTTCATCAGGCACACATGTCAGCAAGAGAATCGATGTAATATATCTCCTTACCAGCTATTCTTGATCCCTTAACTACATCTCAAGAATCATTACTACCTCTTTCTAGAATCCCCCCTAGTTACTTGTCTAGTTGTCTTTTGAATTCTAGTATTTCTTTCTTCGGTTTGTAAGTGTATCCATTTGTGGTACATTTCTTATTACCATTTTATCTAGAAGCAAGGTTTGTTTTTAGTTATCTAGATCTAAATTTGTTTTTATACCTTTTATTTTCTATTATATGCATAATTTATCTTTCTCATATGCTTTATTCTATACATCAATAGCAAAATTATATCATGCTTATGCTATTATCTTATCTACATTTGCTTCATTTCTAACTATTATTCCATGTAATGTTTTTGCTTAATTATAACTTGTGTTTGACAAAAACATGGCTTAGATTATTAGTCTCTTCTAATGATCTACAAGTCCTCTTTCAATTTGAAGAGATAATATTTGAACCATTTGATTGTGGGATGATGTTTGGCTTATTTTGTGTAAGGTTATTATGAATTCAATTATGATGATTCTCATAGCAATATCTTCTTGGCACTAGAAGAAGAGTCGATTCATTAGAAATTAATGTTGTTTATAGGATTTGCTTACTAGTAAAACTTTTGTTTCATTTTACGTATTATGTCAAAATTTTCAATATCACATCATTTCTTCTACTACAGTTACATATTGCTTAAACTGATACTTTTTAACATTATCTTCCAAGTGTCAATTTTGTTTGTAGGAAAACCAAAGCTTTGACAACAACCCTATGAAATCACAATGAATTCTAAAAGATAAATTCATAGCATTTAATCCTCTTCCAATTTTGATTTCTTCAAAATTTAGAGGCTTGGAGAGTGTGGTATCAACTTGCTTTCATTCTATGGCCCCTTGACTCTTCTTTTCTAGCTTTACTTGAGGCCTTAGGTCTTGGGTCCTTCTTTGTTTTGAGGTTTATTCCATATTTTCTAGGAGGATCTACTAAGGCTGAATGTAGCGTTTGTTGCAAAAGATCTTTAATGTATAGAATAGGTGGTAGAGAATTGAATCGATGATGGTTAGACCTCTCAACTTGATATTTCATGTCTTCCTTCTCTAACAGTAATATCACTTGAGGTGCACATTTTCCTTTCTCTTGTTCATACCTTGCTTCCATAACAACATTCCTTCTAGCTTCGACTTTGGTTGAATGATAATATCTAGTCATTTTTTTAGTAACCTGATATGCCCCATGTGTATGGCCAAGACCAAATCTACATAGAGCTATTTGAAGCATAGATGGATCTAATCAATCTAGTGGTAATATGATGTTACCCAATAAATCTCTCCATCTGAATTGTTCATTATGATAAAAAATGAAAGTGATATAGGGATAATATGAATCTGTGTGAGCATACGAAATGTTTGTTTACATTGGTCCATTCTAATTTTCTTCAACATAAGTTCTGTTATTACCTTCATTAATATCATGTGCAAGTAGGGAGTTTACTTTGTGTGTTGAAGCCATGTTAAATAATGAGGTGTTAGCCTAGTAGTAAGGGTCTTGGCTTGGTAACCCTAGGTCATAGGTTTGACTCTACTAGATAGTACTAAGTTATAAATTAACAAAAATTTGGTAAAAAGAATTCTAAAATTGATTTGATACATCCCATGGGTCTGACTTACTAGATGTAAGTAAAAAAACTTTAGTTTCAATTTCATATATCTTGAGAGGGAACCTTGAAAAATTAATACGACAAATTCAAATAAGATCAACTAACTAGTATATATTAACAACATCCCTAGCAACGGTGTCAATGATGAGCAGCATGAGTCCTTAATGCCCAATCATACAAATCACAAGCATACATGTATAACTGAATCATAATATGTGAATGGGATAATTTTGTATTCTAGCTTGTTAATGTTAAGTTTGTGATTATTATCCTTCTATTTGAGTTAATGAGGGTTAAGTCATATGGTATAACTCTCAATAAAATATATGATATATTGATGTTGATTAGGTGATAGAGTACTAAAGTAAGACATGGTAGAATGACTTTAGGATTTATAAATCAATGAAATTTTCTAAGCAAACACAATAATCTCCTAGAAGCAATATAAAATGACAATGCCCAATTGAAAGTATATGTTAGCTTGTTATAAATCTCCTTTTATTGTTATTATAAAATTTGGAACTATGACTTATTTTCTAAAACATCCAGCTAACATTATAATAATTATAAGAACTACAAAGAAGTATAATAATGCTTTTTAATGTCTTTTGTTAGATAATGAGTCAACCATTTGAACTATTAGAAAAATGAATTACACTCCATTAAATAAACTTTGTTGCAACAGCAAAACCTAGTAACCCATGGTAAAAAATGCCTCTATTAATAATAACCACGTTAAGCGTCCTTTTTTTTTAGAGAGAATGTTCGGGAATGTATTACTGAAAGTATGGTACACGAGTATACAAGTACAAGCGGGGGGGAGACCAGGGGTGGTCCACCTCGAAGGGGAGGGGAGGGGGGCCCGGAAACCCACAAAAGATCAAAAGATCAAAACTCGGACGACATCAAGCTGAGCCGCCAAACCACAAAGCCGTACAGACGTCCAAAACACCCCAACAGGGGGGGGGGCGCACCTGCAACGCAAAAGGAAGGGGGAGAGAAAAAGGGGGGGGCGCACCCCCAACAGGGGGGCACAACCCCACATACAAACAGTAACAACGAGCCCAACAGAGAACGGGGGAGGAGGCTAGAGACGAGTCGGCAGCTGGCGACAGGCACACCGAGGCAGCTCCAACTCATGAAGCAGGTCCAGGGTGGCACGGTGCTCCTCTGTGTCCACGAAGTTAGCGGCCTGTTGAAACCCTTGCAGAAGAGCCTCGCGCCTGCGCCAGTTCGCCGAGGAATCCCCCGCATCTGGGTGGAATCTAGCGAATGTGCGTCGGATGTGTCGTCTAAGCTCCCCCCCAGGAGCTCTCACAGCTAATGCCAAGGATGCTATACGGGCAGCGCCCCCCCCCCTGAGCCACTGGCAGGCGCTGTGTTGATGCGCCCGGTCGAGTTTCCATTACCGTTGCTCCTCCTCCTACAGGCGTTCCTGCTCTTCTCGGGCTACCGCCTCCTGGGCCTGTCGGGCCGCCTCCTCTTGACGCAGCTCCTCCCTGATTCGGTCCCAGAGCTCATCCGTGAGCTGGGCTCGCAAGGTCTCCATTGCGAGCATATGTTGCCTGTTCAGCTGTTGCGCTTGTTCTTGAAGTTGGGCATCGTGGTCGGCACGCCACTTGGTCAGGGTCTCGGTCCACCGACTCTCTGAAGTCTGTCGCTTGGCCTCCCGAGCCGCAAAGACCGCTTGTTGAAGCTGCGCCTCCCAGTTCGAGGGGGCGCTGGGGGGTTCAGGCAAGGGGGCAGGGTTGCGGTGGGAGCGGCGTCCCCAAGAAAGGTGGAGAGCGGCCTGCCACCATTGAGTGGGCGGGGTGGAGGAAGAGGGGGAAGCAGGGGGGGTCAGCGAGACGGCCCCCAGTGGAGGCAGAGGACAGGCCCGGCTCCCCCCGCCCCCCTCCACAGAGCCAAAATAAGCCCTGAGCGGCGACTGCGTCGCTGAAGGCAGAGGGCCTCGAGGAAGAAACGCGGCAGGTTAACCTGGGTGCCCTCCTTCAAGCACCTCAGGAAAGTGAAATGCAGCCCCTGGAGTTTGGACACATTCCCCGACTGCACAAAGAAGCGTTCGACCAAGACGACCGCATGAGCCCAGAGGAGCGGAAGGGACGTCCGAGGAACCTGATGGCTCTGCGTTCTAGGGGAAAACCCCTCGAAAAAGGTCGCAGAGTTATGGAGGCTGTGGGAGGTTGGCAGGATGACCTCCCCAGCAGCCAGGACCCCCAGGTAGTTGGCCAGGGCAGCATCTGTCAAGCGAATTTCTCGGCCTCGGAAGAAGATCTGATCGCCGCGCCAGTTAGTAAAGAAAGAGTTGTCAGGAAGGTCAGGGTCCTCGACTAGCCTCTGCAGTAGGGCGTCCCATCTGCACTGGCAAACCATCCGCCATAGCTCCTCATCCGCCTGGAAGTCC
>MNCI01016537.1:39689-85060 GCA_015680685.1 Gnetum montanum
GAACTGCCACTCTAATTTTAGAGAAACTACCCCTCTAATTTTAAAGAAACTACCACTCTAATAATAACCATTATAATAATTAGAGTAACTTCTCTAATAATAACCACTCTAATAATTAGAGTAACTTCCCTAATAATAACCACTCTAATTATTAAAGTAACCACTCTCATCATAATCCTAATTGCTATCGTAGAAAATTTTCACAACAACAAGATGCTTAGAAGACTTGGTTTGATACAGATGCTTATTATTAATATTATTTGGGATCTAATACCCTCCCCCATACAAAAAGGGCACAAAAAGAATAAGAAAAATCCTTTAAGCCTTCAACTCAACTAAAAATCCAAATTCATTAAATCACATTAATTACAACAATAGATTCTATATTTAATATTTCTAAACTTTTGACCTTGATGAGTGGTGAGATACCCCTATGTCCAACCATACGAATCACAAGCGTTCTTGTGTGATTTGGTCAAATTCTGTGGACTTTGTAGTTTCTGATGCACTAGTCTTCTAAGAAGTGAACCTTGCCTTAAGGTTGTTTGTTGTCTTCCCGATTGCACTTGTGACATACACTGGTATGGTTAAGTGTAATTGAGGCATATAATTTTTATCATTTTGTATTTTATAGTTTTGGTGTTTAAAGGGAGATAAAATTAATTATATTAGCTAATTTAATTTAATTAATTAACTAGTATCTAAGCAGTCCTAACATAAGCATTCGGTCCCACTCTCTGCACACATCGTAAACCCACATATCCACTACTAGGTTACCAGGTGCTACACTACTGGGCATACCAAGCAATAACACTGCTGAGATTACCAAGCGAATATCTGTTACACTCAAAGTGGTCATGCATGTGTGTTTAATCTATCTTGCTTATCTTACTTAATTACTTCATCAGCTTAATTACTAGAAATCATTTAATAAATAATTAAAAATTTAATAGATTATTAAAAACATTTAATAAATAATTAAAAAAATTAAATGCATAAATAAAATATTTAATCTATCCAAAGTGTTACAAGGTTTATCAAAAAGCTTGTCTTTATTGCCACACACATTATCATGCTTAGGTACAACAATGCTTGAATGAAGATCCATACACTCAATGACTCTTGCTATGGGCACTCAAGAGAAATATTCTAACTCTCAAATGAATAAACTACAAGAGATTTGCTACTACCAAAATATTGTTCCCATAAATGTGACTAGTAGGTATGTATTTATAGGAAAAATGCAGACACTACATTGACAGGGCCTCATCGACGCATGATATAATGCATCAACAAGGCCTTGTTGATGCAGCCAATAAAATTGCGACTCATCATACCCCCACGACTAAATAAACACTTATCTTCAAGTTTTTTTACAAAATTGGGAAGGTATAGGATTATTGATTGACCTTTCATAAACAAAACAAATTGACTTGACAAAAATGGAGTGCCTAAGTGTATGAATCAACACATTACAAAAATGGCAATGTTTATGACATAAAATTGAACACCATGACATGACTCTTCAAAATTGGACAACACATTCCTTGATGGCATGAAATTTGAAGGAGAAGATCAGAAAGTCCTAGGTGGTGGTGGCTTTTGAGGTTCTAAGGGATCTTCACTAGCTTCACACACATGCAGCGATTGAGGCAACTATAGCTATCCTGCTACTACTGCGACTTCTGGTGGGAGGTGGAAAGCATCCAACAGTGCTTTCACTTTCTCCTCCTTACTTCTAGGATCATGCACCACTCACACAGCTTCTCTAATGTGGGTCGGAACGAGCACATCCTAGGGACATAGAATTACTAGAAACAGCTCTTTGCATTAATGAACTAGGAAATAAATTGTTTGCATTCAATGTTAAATACTTTGACTATATCCTTCATCTCCTAGTAATCATTCATCCTTTTGGATAGGTTCTCAATAGTTGATCATTGATCCATGAATCGTGCTCTAAGAACTTCAAGTTCAACATTTGCAGTCTCAAGCTTCTACTTGGTGTCTCTATGGTGCTTGAACTCTACCTTGTATAGCAAATATGAGCTAGCCACTTATTTCTCTAATTTTAATTGCAGCTATTCAACAATCAACATAGCTAGGTTCGCATATTGGAGATTGGCCAACTCCATATATTTTGACATTTCTTCTATCTGCAACTCCTTTAGATGGATCTCTGCTTTGTTGTAGGTATCAATTCCATCAACGATGGGCTGCCAAATTTCTCTTCCTTGTTGGAGTTGCTAGAGAGCTTCATTTATTTTTTGTCTTCACCATTTCGATGTGTTTTTTTTTACTTCCTTTTGTAGGCCTACCTAGTCTCTATAGTGACTTTTGATCTTTCAAACATCAAGGCTTCATTTTTCCAAGCGATGATCTTGATAGCAGATTTCTGGCGTAATGCATGAACTTCATCCATTGATAGATTTAAATTTTCTATGGCCAATCTCCTTAACTTAGTATTCACCCTAGCAAGCTATTCCTGCTATTGATAAATAAATTCTTACATTTTTTCCTTTTGAGCATCAACATTACACAGGTGATGATTCTATGTGGTCAGAGTTTCATTCTCTTGGTGCATCTGAGCCAAGTTTTTCTGAATTGAATACATCTTTACTTCTACTATAGACTGGTTGAATATAGCTTTTACCACTTCCTCCTTAGCCTTACTGAATCGTTCTTGAAGTTGTTGGAAATTTTCATCTCTAGTTGTTGTTGGGCTGAGGATTGCAGGATCAACAAGATAGGCACGTAATTCAGTAATCTCTACAGCCAAGCATTGATTTTGTGCTTAAGCCATTTTGAGTTACCCTTCCAAAATGATGCATTTTCCTCTTGCATCTAGTAGCTCTGACTAGGTTATGGTAATGTTATCTAGAAAATTGAACATATCCAGAATCGGTTGCCCAGTTCCCACTAGTTAATCCAGTAATTCTTCATGCTGGGCTACATTTAGTTTTCCACTAGTCATTCCTATGGAAGTTTGCACATCTCAAAGTGCAAATATGTCACGTACAGACATCATAGGTGCATTTAGTTCTTCGATGACATGGTCAACAACTACTTTAGCCACCATCTCTTGCCCTTAGTGCTGCATCACCAAGACAGTAGTCCCTTGACCTTCCTTCAAGCTCACTGAAAAGGTGGCAACATTCCAAAGATTTTTGAGAATAAATGGTGTGAGATAATGACATTGTCACCTCTCAAGCATTGGGATGATACCTCATAGGAAACTACATTCATTGGACAGAGAAAATTGGTCTACCCCTCTCCATCTAGCCAATTGTTCAAGTCATCTCATTAAGGTGACTCATTGCTAGTCTATACGTAGATGGATCCACACTACTCATCCCTACACACTGCTCTTGCTCATGCAAGAGCTACTCTTAGATTTCGTGCAAGCGTTTAATAGCTGCATGGGCCTCCGATGTTGTTTCTTGAGTAGGTAGTGGTGGAAGCAGCTACTCCTCTTCTTGAGTTGTAGTTGGCATCTTTTCCTTCATGATTTTGGACCATGAGGCCAAAGGAGCATTGAGCATAATACACAATGGAATATGTGAAAGATAGGATTGTAGAAATGTTAAAGGTAAGGAACCTTAACTAACCAAACCAATAGCTATGTAAGTGGATCCTCCCCATAGTAGGCTTATTCCCTTGTTACCCTTGCATAACCTCAACTAAGGAGTCTGTGGGCCCCATAGATGATCAATGGTCATGAAAAGTTAAGGATAAACCAAAAAGAATCTATCTAAGAATTCCAACACATTAGACTAATACATAGAGCATAACATAGAACCTAGTAGTGACATAAGTTATGGAAACATGGATGGATGATGGAGAAGGTGGAATGAAATTTTGAATAGAGCTCATAAGAAGTTCCTTGTGAAATTTGTATTTAAAATGATCTGAGAAGATCCATCCTTAGTTCAAACCAAAATTAGCCACTTTCAGTGACTTCACATCACCATTCTAAGACTGGTCCACTTGCACAAGACATGAGAGTGCTTCCACAAAACAACCACCATTCCAAAAAGTAAAGAAAAAAGAGAATTAGGAAGTGAGAGAGGTCCTTAGTTAGAGGGGATCTTTAGGCATGGGTGCATGTCTTTCTAGTCTCATAACTAGTGCTTGTAGCCCATTTATTTGTCTAAGGGATGTGCATTGAATTCCCATCATTTTTTTGAATTTTTAGATAGGAACCACACCATGCAAAGACTTTATTTGACTTCCTATTAGTGGTTGGAATGGAACTATAAGAAGTTCATAAAAAATACTCAAGCACTGAAGCAAGTAGAAGAGTACAAAGAGTATTGAGTCCCCTTGAAGTCACACCATTTACAAACCTTTGAAGGTCATCAATCGATTAAAAGTTTTCTTTAATGGAAGGAACCTCAAATTCCCAAAACAAGAAAAACCATAGAGTTATTGGATGGGTGGATTACGTGGACTTATTGCCTATTCCATGAAAAATAAACCATGTCATAGTCATTAGACATCAGAATTCAAAAATAGAAACCAGACATCGACAATCACAACATTAAGCACAAACCATCATTAGTAAACAACAATAGTGGCACTGTGTCCTATGGCAATAAAGTAATTTTATTAGAAAAAATGAGGAAATATCATACTTTGAACAAAGTAAAATAAAGTAAAATATATAAGAAAGTGTAAAATAATCAAGAGAGGTTTAAAGGTACTAACAAAGGTGTAAAATTAGAAAAATCTAAAAATCAAAAATTTGTAAAAATCAAAAACATGGAAAACAAAAAATTAAAAAAACTAAGCCATATGGATTGTTAGCATGGATGGACATCTCCTCCAAGACTAAGTTGGAAGGAGGAGATCCAAAAAATGGAATGTGATTGTTCATCCATCAAGGTGGTAGTTTCATTGGCCTATCTTGGTTCGAGAAAAGGTTTTACTTGTTGGTTGTTGACCAACTGCATTTTATTTAGGCTTTTAGGTTTGTAGATTAACATGGCCCCAAAGGGAAAGGTTTGATCAATTATATAAGGCCCCTCCCACAATGTTTGAAATTTTTCCTTCTAGGGTACATGTGTGGGGTTTCAATAGATAACCTTATCTCCTGGTTGAAGTTTTACCTTTCATATTCTTAGGTCATGAAATTGCTTGTTGAATTCCTTGTGCACCTCATTAAGAGATAGGGCCACTAATTGGCTTTCATCTAGAATATTTAAGTTGATCAACCTTTCTTTCAGTGCTAGACTTAGGTCAAGATCTTGATCATAATCTATTGAGAGTGTACGGAGCTCAAATTGAATCAGGAGCATTGGAAGTTTTCTGTACACTAACTCTTAGAGAGAGTAGCTAATAGGAAGTTTCCATGTTGAACGGTAAGCCCAAAGGGCATCATTAAGTTTTGTACTCCAATCTTTCCTATATTTTCTAATGATCAATGTTATTATTTTTATGATCTCTTGGTTGGTTACCTCTGCTTGATTGTTGGCTTGAGGAGGGTAGGGGTGTTGTTAATTTATGTTCAACCCCCAAGCATTGCATTAACTTTCTAAAAGTGGCACCTGTGAAATGAGTTCCATTGTCAGAAATTAGTGAACATGGCACCCCAAACCTATTTACAATATTTTTTTGTATAAATCTAGCAGCAATGGATAATGTACAATTAGTAATGGCTTTTGCTTCTACCCATTTCATGTAGTAGTTGACTACTACGATAATATATGCCTTTTTTTGGACATGGGTGTGATGTAACCCATGTAGTCAACACTCCATATGTCAAAAGGTTCTAGTGGTTGAATCCATTATTAAGGACCTTCCATCCAAGTGGTCATCCCCCCATCTCGTTGATAATGTTCACAAGATTGGACAAACTAGTGGGCATCCTTGAAAATTGTAGGCCAATAGTATCTTACCATCAAGATTTTTATAGTCATGCATCTCCCTACATAGTGGCCTCCACAAGGCCCTTCATGAGCATCCTAGGGAATGCGCAGTTTATCTTTGTTAGGGAAACACTAATGAATTAGGCCATCAATGCATACCTTGTAAAGATGTTCATTGATTTCCATGAAATATTTAGCATGATAAAGAAATTATTGCTTCTTTTTGAAGTCAAGATCTTGTGGCATCTCTTGAGTGAGAAGCTAAGTAAGAATGCCATTGTACCATGTTGTTTTTGTGGACGTTTGGTCATTTATTACTCTTGTAAAGAGGAATTCATTTGGAAACTAATCAAAGATTAGACTCTCCTCCTCTTTATTATCCCATCTTAAGTAAGAGAGGTGGTTAGCAACTACACTCTTAGTCCATTTTTGATCTACCATCATGAGATCAAATTCCTACAAGATCACAAGCCACCATATGACATAAGGGCTCACCGTTAGCTTATTCATGAGGAAGTAAATTACAATGTGGTCTGTGTACATAAATACTTTGTAGCCAAGCACATAGTGCCTAAACTTTTCTAGACCATACACCACAGCCATTAGTTCTTTTTCCATGGTGGTGTAATTTAATTGTGCTTCCACAATGCTTTAGCTCATACAATGGATATAGTGTGATCATTTCTTCTCATTCCTCTATGTAAGCACTACTCCCAAGGCATAGTTAGATTTCAACATCAAGATGTGGAAGGGTCTAGACCAATCTAGTGCTCATAGGATTGGTGTTTCTACGAGTTTCTCCTTTAGCTATTGGAATGCATGTTCACATTCCTTGATCTAGATGAAAGGTGCATCTTTCTTTGTAAGCTCTACCAATAATTTTACAATCTTAGAGAAATTCTCTATGAATCATCAGTAGTAGCTAGTGTGTCCAAGGAATGATTGAACATGTTTAACAATCTCTAGTTGGCGTGTTATTCCTTAGATGACCCTTATCATTTCTAGGTCTACGTTAATCCCTGCTTGAGTGATTCTATGCCCTAGTGCAATGCCTTCTTGGACCATGAGATGGCTCTTTTGCTAGTTGAGCCATAGATTTGTTTCAATACATCTCTTTAGTACTTACTGAAGTCAATCCAAAGCCTTCTCATATGTAGCTCTGTAGGTGGAAAAGTCATCCATGAAGACTTCCATACCATTATTGATATGCTATTGAAAAATACTAAGGACCAACCATTGAAATGTTGTAGGAGCATTGCACAGACCTAATGACATCTTACAATATGCAAAAGTCCCCTAGGGACTCGTGAATGTTGTCTTAGACTAGTTTTCTAGTGCATTTTGGATTTGGTTATAGCCACTATAACCATCCAAGAAGCTATAATAACAATGTCTAGATATGATATCCAACACTGGATCCACAAATGATAATGAAAAATGATCTTTAAATGTTTTCATATTCAACAACCTAAAGTCAATGTAGACTCACCATTTACCACCTTTCTTTGACATGAGTACTTGTGGGCTATCTCACTCACTATTTGCGATGGGATAAATGAACACCATCTTGAGGAGTTGTTCAATTTCCTCCTTGATGATCTACTTCAATTTGGGATTCAATTGCCTCTGTGGCTACCTTCTAGGCTTCATGGCTAGGTTGGTGTAAATGTGATGCTAGAATATCCTTGGATCAATTCTTGTTCACTCAAGATATGACTAGGCAAAGGCTGTTGGCCATTTGTTAGCTACCTTTAACAACTTTTATTTTTATTTAGAATCAAGTTTGGCATTAATTATGATTATTTTACCATTGTCTAAAAATTCATATTCCATGTCAACTGGTAAATTTTTTAGCTCTAGGGACTCCTACTTGAAGTTATTTGGGATTTCCAACTCTCCCAAACATGTATCATCATCTTCATCAGAGAGTTGGGGATCAACTTGTTCAATTTTATCCATGCCTTCAACATAAGAAAATGTTAGGCTCTTAATTAGTTTCATGCATAATGTGCTACTATTTGAGTTAGCTATCAACCACTAGGTGTCCTCCTATTTTGTGGCTACTACGTACAGACACTTTTAAATATTGATTTCTGGTGCACACTGATTACGTGCTTTAATGTATGTACTTTTGATGGACCAAATATTCTACATGCAATTGCACCTATTATCACTATACATAATTCATGGAATGCACTTCTTCTCTATCTTGGCCAATTCATTTTCTTTGGAGATTTCCAAAGATAAATCCCTTATGCCGATACGTGCATAATTGTGCTTAACCAAGATCTTCCCATAATGATGGGAAAGTCACTTTTGTAGTTTTCAACCTTAATCACTCGAAAATCAGTAAGATAGGACCATTCACAAAATATGGTCATAATGTCCTTAACTAATCCCAGAGGGACCACAATTGACTAATCTGCCAATTCTAGATGGATGTTGTTGTTTTTGAGAGGTGGTAGGTTCCAAGCCTTGTACATGTCATGGAAGATGAGATCAAATTTAGAACTATAGTCAAGAATAGACTTACATGGCTCACGTCCAGTGATATGCAGGTAAATCAGTGGACTTCTTGAATTAGATCTTTTCATGGGAAGATTTCCATCCTTGATCCAATTTGAAATAGCATGAGTTAGCATCACAATGTGAATCTGAGGTAGCTGTTGGTTTTAAGGGTACTCAAAGGTATTTAATGTAAAGGATGAGGGTATTGAAAATGTAGGATGATTAGTTATACTAGGCTTTGAGGGTTGGAGATGACTACTGTGTTGGAAGAATGAGCTTTTCTTGGATCGATTATCCAAACCACTCAATTGGAAAGCTAATTGTGAATATACAACACTCAGATCATTTCATTGTTATGGCTATGGAGGAATCTCACCCTGCATGGATGAAGTAGAAGGTAACTAGGTTGGAGGTAGATGTGTGTGTGTAGATAAATGGAGAGGGTGGTATGGATATGGGTTTTTCCCTTGAGTAGATTGTGAATGTATTTAGTGGTACTCTGAAGGGTAATAGCAATTCTGAAATGAGGTATGACTTGTAGAACTTCTTAGAAAGACAGGTTGTTAAACATTGTACCCATATGGATTTGGTCACCTATAAGGGTACTACTACCTTGATAGTGGCATTCCCCATGATTGTGGTTGGTACCATTGTTGGTATTTCTCATAAGGTTATGGAGGAGCTCCACTTGGGTAGTAAGCTTCTTGTTGTTTGTGGAATTGCCTTGGATTACCTTGAGGATAAGGTAATCGTCTAGGTGCCTGCCTATGTGCTAGTCAAGGATTCAATGCATACATCCCAGACTCTTGTAAGTGTGACACCATAAGGCAACAACCATTTGGATGTTTGTATTAACAAATTTCACAATTAGCTTCATCATCAGAGCTGGTTTCCACAACTCTCTCTATAGTCATAGCTTTGCCCTTACCTCTTTGGTAGGTACATTTAGCTTCTTTTTGCCTCTTACGGTTATGATTACTATTTTGCTCTTTGGATTCTTTAGCAATCTTCATAGCAGCTTCGAATTTATCAACCTTTGCCAAAATAGTAGAAATAGATTTTTGGATGGGAAAGGTTTTCCTCTTCACCACTTCATCGAGTGGTGACTCCTCTTTGTCAAAAAATCAAACCTTCTATTTTCTAATGCAAGTGTTCTTATTATATTCTTTTGCACTTTCTCTTTTTCATAGCTCACCTTCTTCTTTTACTACCTACTCAATCAGCCTTTGGATCTGATGAGCTCTTAGTTCAAACAATCTTCCTTGGGCATACACCCCAAGAGTTCTTCTAGTTTTTGCTCTGAACCCATCTATGTTGTGGCAAATTTTTTTCCTTTGAGAATAACCATGGCCAAGGCATCAGTGTAAGAGTGAATAGTATCTACCCATGGTAACATCCAAGTGTTCATGTATTCCCTATTTCCAGCCTTGGATTTTCCTTCTTAGATTAGACACTCTAAAGTATGCTTGGTATTTGTCATTAAATAGCTCTAACATGGTACTCCATTGGTGAATGGATTCCAGTTCTAAGGATTGGTACCAACTTTTAGCTTTCTTAATGAGTGTCCTAGGGAAGAGCTTGAGTTTCTACCATTCATTTTCTATGTTTTGTAAGGCACAGGCATCATGGAAAGCTTGTAGATATGTCTATGGATCAGAGTGGTATCCCCCCTTAAATCTTGGGATATTATTCATGTCTAAGTGCTTGATCCTACTATCTTTTATATGCCTAGTTGAAATTCTAACTACCTCTGCAATGTTGAACATGCTTCAAGTCACTAATAGAGGTTCATCATGATCACCATGTCAATGATGTTGATGTTGGTTTTGACCACCCCTTCGGTTTTGGTGGCCTTCATGGTCATTGTTGTCTCGTTAATCATCTTCATTGTGATTATTTCGATGATAGATTTTATGAGAACTAGAAGATGAAGAGGAATTTTTGTAATTGGATGAAGAGAATGGTGGATCACCACCACCACCATGGTATCTTCCACCACCTTTTTGCTTATTATGACTACCATCCTTAAATCCCTTACTATTGTGATGCTTGCCTAAGTCCCTACCTTGGCTATCACTTTTTCCTAAACCTAGTTTATGAATAGTGGATTGTAGGTTTAGGGTCACATCCTTGTCACCAATAACAGGGGATGGAGAATCTTCCTATTAAGAACCTTCAAAGGGAGGATCCTCATTGTCATATTGATCTAGTAAGAACAAGGGATTAGTGTAATGTTTCCCCTTCATAGACTCATGATTTTTCTACTCATATCAATTACACTTGCATTGTGTTTTAGTGGGACAGTAGTCCTAAGTATCATAACCATTTGTAATGTTTTCCTCATAAAGGTTTGCAATGCCCAACTTTTGAAGAGTTTGAAATAGCATCCCAAGCATAGATCAATTAGGGGGCAAGATGATGTTGCCCTCCACATCACATCATCACAATTCTTCATCTTGATGTAGGATGAAGATGAAATCTAGTACATACTCATCTGGATGAGTATATACCACTTTGCACTCATTAGGACTACATAAAATTTGGAGATTTATGTAGTCCTAATTTGCACTAATTAACCAGTATCTAAGTAGTCCTAACATAAGCATTTGGTCCCACTTTCTACACACGTCTTGAACCCACGTATCCATTGCTAGGTTACCAAACATTATGCTACTAGGCATACCAAGCAATAATGCTGCTAAGATTACCAAGCAAATACGTGTTACACTCAAAGTGGTTGTACTGTGTTTAATCTATCTCACTTATCTTACTTAATTGCTTCATTAGTTTAATTACTGGAATTCATTTAATAAATAATTAAAACATTTAATAAATTATTAAAAAATTTAATAAATAATTGAAACCATTAAATTCATAAATGGAATATTTAATTTATCCAGCTACAAGGTTGATCATAAAGCTCATCTTTATTGCTGCACACACTATCGTGCTCAAGTACAATAATGCTCAAACAAAGATCCATACACTCAATGACTCCTGCTATGGGCATTCTAGACAAATATTCTAACTCTCAAATGAACAAACTACAACAACTTCTATACTACTAAAATCTCATTACCATAAATGTGGCTAGTAGGCATGTATTTATAGGCAAAATGCGAACACTACCTTAATGGGGCCTTGTCAATGCATGATACGATGCATTGACGAGGCCTAGTTGATGAGGTTGCATTGACGAGGCCTTGTCAATGCAGCCAACAAAACTGCAACTCATCAGACCTGCTAGCTCCATTTGTAAATAAAAAGCAAGTTAGTGCATATGATTATGTAGGAGCTGATTATTAAACCTTTCCATTCAACTAGAAGAAAAAGAACCATGGAGCTAGGGCCACAAGCATGGGTATTTGTCTTGCATAACATGTTAGTACATGCATAACAACAATCTTAAATTACATGACTTTTCATTACATCATCATCAAATAGTCATAAAATTTGGAGATTAGCATTCATTGCAAATATGAAATGGTTTTCATGTTTACTCAAATCTATATCCAATTTGTATCATCTAAAACCTTTTCTACAAGACTTATTAATTTTAGATTTCATTAAATAGGCCTAAATCTTACTGGAACCAAAACATGTTTAATATACCATCTAATATCAATAGCTCAAATACTTTGTCATAAAACAACTAAACTTCTAGACTTTTAAGTCTATCAAAAACTACATCATGCTGTTACCAAATCTTACTCTTTCTTGCAAATGATTATTTCTTTCTTGAAAGAATTATTAATGTTTTATCTAACAAACCTTTATTGAAAATTTTCTAGTTGCTACTTTTTGATATATCATGACATCAAGATAATCCATTCATTATTCATATCATCATAAGCCATTTATTTGTCAAAATGAACACATATGAACATATGCAAAACTTTAGAGCCATTTCCAACCACACTTCTTAACATCCATAGCTTTTTTCCGAAATAACCAATATCCCTACCAACAACTAAACAAATGTATCTACTATAATAAATGGTCCATCTCCCATTGTCAAATTTGTTTCTTTATTATTACTTTAAAAACTCATGATAGCTATAAAAATTAAATAGAAAATCAGAACCTACAAATAAATGTGAAAGAAAGATCATCATTCAAAAGCTCAACATTCATCATGCTAGTATGGGATCCTAGAAGGGTAGTGGATGAGCAAAACAGTAACCTTTTTCTAGTGGCTCTACACAACCTCAAACCCAAGTCTTACAACTTGAGAAACAAGCACCTTATTATCACTTCAAGTGGTGTTCCATGAACCTATAAATAAATCTAATTTCTACAAATACTTTGTTGAACCTATGTTGGATTTGGATTTCAAATCCATTAACACACATATAAGATTTAGAAGATAAGACATTAAAATAATAAGATTAAAACAAGAAATTTTAAATTATGGAATTCTTAAAATGATTGAGGCTCACATACATGAACCAAAATATTTAAACATTGTTCACATTTTATTAGGTTAACTCTTTTTACAAACAATTATCTTGGAAATAAAGAGCATAATTATTACATCCAAATTTTTCAAGCTCAAATACAATGTTAGGTGATGATAATACAAATTAATTATCTTATTCTACAAGCCACTTTTCCAATACTAATACTTTACATGCATACATTTATTTCAATAATAAAATTTAGTTAATTTAATACATCACTACCATAAATAGTTGTTAACAAATAAGATGTGCATGTAACTACAATAATTTTTATTCATAATCAATACAATCAATAATTATTATTATGTAAAATATGCTTATGTGTTTAACGATTGATTTTGTATAGCTTAGAATGATGAATCATGTATGGGTTATCCTTGCCATGGCACAATATACTAAAAAGTAACCACTAGCCAAATTATTTATAATTATTTATTAGAAGTTTATTAACAAATCATTAATACACCTTATTGGAAGGTAATAATGATGTTCTTCTTCCTCAGATTGGGGTCTAGGTAAGAGCCTTTACTATTACATACAGCAAGGGTAAATTGAACAATCACCAACAAGTCCCTCCCTTGGTGCTAACTCTATCATAATAATCCATCAATAGTTGACATAACCTCACATCACATCACATTAAATACAATATAATAATATCATCATAATTATTGTGTAATGATGGTAGGTAGGTACACAACATAAAACATGACTAGCTACTAAAACTCACATTGCCATCATCTAGACATAACACTTTTCATTCTTTATTTGATTAATTTTCTTTTCTTATAAGTTATTGTCATTTAGCATTTTTCTACATCCATAATTTTACTAAATAACACTACATCACAAGCATTTTTCTATTACTTCATCAAGCTTTAAAATCTATGAAGAGATTGTACTATAGTTTTCCAGGTCTTAATACATCTTTAAAATCATTAATTCGTCTCTTTCCATTACTTAGTCATAATTCATAATTACTTATTTTTAGAAATCATGGATCAACCATGACTCTTAATAATTCACATTTCTCCTAATCATAATCTATAGTAACCAACTATTACTGTACCATAACTCATAAGGATGTTAATTATGGACATGACCTATGTCATTGCTAGAATCAACAATTCGAATTACTGGTACAATATCTTTTAATAAGCTTCTAATATTTGTACTTTGACCCTATCACTACTCGTAGTGACATATAATTTCTAATTTTATTGTAGATAGTAACTTATGAAGAGCTCATGTTAATAAACCACTACTAAAGGTAAATTCATGATAGCTGAAAAATATCATAATTCCCAAAAGTATCAAATGTTGAATTTGCAAAAATTTCCAATATTGCAAAAATGACTAATAATGAGTAGTAGAGTAGACCCTACACCTAACTATACAAGTCACAAGCATTCACAAGTGACTGATCATATTCCATGGACTCGAGTAGTGTAGTTCCTATATAGTTAAATGTGATCATAAGTCATGATCTTTCCAATTAGACCTATGTGACTTTTAGTGCATATGATTAAGTGTAACTGAGATGTATGATTGATGTTGTGTGACCATAACCAAAATATTATTAAAATGTTAAAATATTAGAATTTAATCAATATTAACCTAAGTATTAAAAGTAAATCTAATCTAGCCTATGTGATAAGCATTTAGTCACAACTTATCATACATATCCTAATCTCTTGCTAGCACTGTTGGGTTATCAAGTATCTACTACTGGGATTGGAAAATGCTAACAAGTTTATGCTTAAATTTGATCATGAAAATTCATGTAATTATTATGAAATTAAATGTAAATAACTAACTATATGTGCAAAAAGTAAATAAGCAAGGAAAATTAACTTGTAATTAGAAAAAAACTAAGCTATGTGAGATACTACAATAAATGAGAATTCATTTCAATCTTACTGCTATTCATGAATTATGATCAAGTATAATCCACTTGAATAATACTTTGTATAATTACTTCAAAATGTGCTATGGAAATTCACTAATTATTCCAAGTATTACAACAAAAAACTATAAGAGTTTCACTACAAATACTAACCAAACAGGGTTACAAATACAATTGGTTGTGTATTTATGTAGACATTTATTGTTAGTACATCAACATTGATGTGTCAATGTAATAGATATTACATCGATACTAATTTGTTAATTTTTTTAACAATTTAGTCAACTAAAAACTACACATCATAAACCCATAATGAAAAAAATTCATCCATGAGTTAATAAAACTAGGATAGAGTTTGTTTACAAAATGTGTGAGTAGGCTCAACTAACTAACTAACTAGTGCTACATTGCAAAATTTATTTAAAAAATTCACCAATTGAAAAATAACAAAATATTGGACACATTTTTTCTTACAAAAATTTTTTTGTAGTATTTACAAAAAATATTTGACGCATGTGTCTTAAGTTGTGCTTAGTGATAGTGATTCTTGTAGTGGCTCCTCATGTCTATGTGATTGATGTGGTTATCCTACTATGACATCCTTTAGCTTAAATTATTTAATTAAAATCTACATTTTCTCCTCTTTTTATCCTAGGATCATGGATTGTCTAAGGGAATTTCCCTATATTTGGAGTTGTTAGTAATTCCCAAGAATAGAACAGAGTGAAAAAGAATTCATGTGTGTTGATGAACCAAGCTTTAAAGTATGTACATTTAATGTCAAATGCCTTTACTAGTTCCTTTAGCTATTAATATTTTATCATTATTTTGGCCAAGTCCTCTGCTACATCTTTTTTATCTTTAAATATAGTTCTAAGAACTTCAATATTTATAGTTATGACTTATAACCTTTAAAGTACCTCTTGGTGGAGCTTATGTTCATTATCATGTAGCAAATATAAACTAGTCAAATTTTTTCTCAAACTTTGTATCAATTTGGCTAGTGGTTAACATTGCAAGACTTTTGTAGTGTAGATTAGCAAGCTCCATGTATTTGGTCATCTTCTTAATTTGTAACTCCTTCATTTTGATCTTAGCCTAATTGTAGGTGTTAAAGCCATCAAAGATAGGTTGCCATGTGTCAGCTTGGAGATACTAAAGGGTTTCATTAATCTTTGCCTTCACCAGTTTAATTTATTTTTCATTAATTTTCTTTTGAAAGTCTACCTAGTTCCTATAGTGATTTTTTATCTTTTCCTAGTTAAGAGTTATATTTTTCCATGTGGTGATTTTGATGGTATACTTTTATCTAATTACTCTTATGTCCTTCATTGAGAGATTTCTAATCTCTCATACCAATCTATAAATATTTTCATTTACCATGGTTAACTACTCTTAGAGATGTTTCAAACATTTTTTCATTTGAATTTTTTCCTTTTAAACCCTCATCAACCTCCTATTTTCTTTGGCCAACTCCCACTTTTCTTTCTACACCATGATAATATCCTTGTTTAATTCATTAACCATTACTTTTAACAAGGATGCATCTCACATGGCTCTCTCCTTCTCCATTTCCGTTTTCTATTTCTTAGCCTTCAATTACGTGAAATCTTCATCCCTTATCAAGTTAAGCTACTGGATTATCATATTGAACAACTAAGCATGGGGTCACATGAATTCATCAATCAATTTTTGGTTTAGCAACTCTATTCACTGAAGATGGGTTTTAGCCTTAATAAAATTTTCCTTTATTTTGATAAGTGAAAACTAGATTGTAATGATGTCTTTAGGGATGTAAAAAACATTTGGCATTAATGGCCTAGCACCCACCATTCTATCTAATAGTTCTTCATGTTGATCTATGTTCATCCTAGATCTAACAATCCTTGATTCAATACTTGCAGATATTTTCTTGTCTACATCCTAGCAAAGTCTAGTATTAGTGTTGTAAGAATATTTAGTACTTTTCCAATCCTATCAACCACCACTTTTGTAGTAGTTTCATATCCTTGATATGGCAAGATCACCATAAAGGCCCCATCCCCTTACTCTAGTGTGGTAAACACTAATATAACATTGCCAAAGATTTTTGGATAAGGTTCATTAGGCAATGTTACTATAATACTTCTAGTAGCAAAGCTAACTTGGATTGTGGCCTAAATTATTTTGTTGCTAAAGAGGTTTAAGAGAGCATCCTATTATCAGCTAACTAATTTGGCTACTTTTTCAAGGTTGCTCATTGTAGGATGATAATCTCCAAGTTCTCCAATAGGTACTTGATATGATGCTTATATTTTCTTGATCCTTACTCTAACACTTGAAGTATTTTTTATACTATAATATCTATTGGTGAACATGGAATCTTCTCCTAAAGCCTAAATGACAACTTATCTTTCATCATCTCTTGCCATGATGCAATTGTGACTATCTAGGGGACATCATTAGAGGAGTGCATGATTTCTTCTCTTCTACAAAGTTTTTGAATGAGGCATGAAAAGAGAAGTATCTTTTCTTCTTTCTTATTTTCTTTGAAATATTTTTCTATTTCTAGTAAAATGTACTATGGTAAGTTAATAGGGAATCGATCATTGAGTGTTATGTAAGCCATTGCCAAGAAGAATGTAACTTTGCTTGGTCATACTATTGGATTGACATGGTATGACACAATCTTAAAGTGAATTCTCTTAGCTTAGATAAGCTCATTTTACTCCTCGTTTACCCCATATCATCATTTCATCCATTCCTTCTATCTCTCTACATCCAATTTGGTGAATACTTTAGTAATTTTTGTTTCCAAATTTGAAATTCTAAGGACTTTAACAATGGCATTGATGAAATAGGATATGATGATATCCTTTATTTTGATTGTTGCATCCCCCTAGTAATTACTCTAGAAGAAATACATCTTTCTTAGGTATCACTCACCACTAGTTAAGATTATTCACCAAATACAAAATGTTTGTGAATGATCTTAGAATTCCTAGGATGTAAACTCTAGCTATGCTCCAAATTTTGGTTCCTAAAGAATGAAACTCTTGATCTCCTTGGTCTAGATGTTTTCCAAGTAAGTCTTTGTGAGGATTACTTTAAGGCTAGGTTTCAATCTTGGTGTCTAATCTTTCCTAGATTACCCTATCTTGGTAGAGAAAAATTTCCTAACAATGTCTACTATTGGTTCTTTCCTAAGGGATCTCATTGCATGCATCACTTCTAACTCTTATACTTGCTTACATCCACATTCTCATCTTTCAAGGGATATCTTTTCCCAATGCTAGAATGGACCACCTATCTTTAGAACTTTCTTGAATGCCATCAGCAATCACATTTATGACAATTATTATTTTTCAAATAATTTTATAAAATTTTATCCATTTATTGTCCTTGTGGCCTAATATTGGAAAATTCTAGCATTAACACCATTAAAGTGATTGTGGTATGACATTTTGGAGATTCTAAGGTAGCTAAACTATATTATTGTTTCATTATTTTCAACTACCTTGAACATTTAGAATTTGGGATTGTTGAAAGATTTCAAATCATAGACTAGGTGTCCCCATGACATAGAGCCTAGCTTTGGAAGCTTAGAGGTTTTTAAATGGTCAATATCAGAAGTCTAGATCACTAAATATCATAGTTAGAATTCTCTAATTCTTAGAAACAATTAAAAAATTCTCTTGTGTGAATGTGTAGCATCCAAAAACATCGATGGTTGGAACACCAAGAGGTTATCAGGCACACAACCTAACCCTGAATCCATGCAAGGGCCATGCTGGAGAAAATAGAAATGGGGTATCCTGAATAGTCTTGTTGATCAAATAGGGACTTACGTGGTGTTAAAATGATTGTGTAACACGGGCATCGGGTCCAACTCAGCTAGAGCATAGCATAATGTACCGGTCTAAGGACAATGACACAAATGTGCAAATATGTATGAAACAATAAGGAAGTACAAGAATTATACTAAATGCCAAAGAGAAATGCTTGAGAAATGCAATAGAATTTAAGGACAGCAGTGCACCACCCCAAAAGAGGGAGCATGGTTAATTCAAAAAGGTATACACAATGTACCATAGGCATAGTGGGAGCGTAATCATAGCCTCGGTGGAGTTGGGTCGTGAAGTCTGGTGCTCGTTGTGATGAACCATGCCTGCTAGGTTGGCCACCATAATGTACTATGCAATGTTCTATAGGGCTGTAACGGGGCTGCAGTGGTCTGTGATGTGCAACTCTACCTCTCTATTGGTGTGGTGTGCTCTGGGTCTCATTTGCCCATGGAGCTCAGTGCCAAGATGCCAAATGTCAACTGCTTAAAAATGCTCACATCCAAGGAATGTTAACTGCTAGGGAATGCCAATAGTCAAGGAATGCTAATTGCTAGGGAATTCCAACAGTCAAGGAATGCTAACTACTGGGGAATGCCAATAGTTAAGGAATGCTAACTGCTAGGGAATGCCAACAGTCAAGGAATGCTAACTGCTAAGGAATGCCAACAATTAAGGAATGCTAACTACTAGGGAATGCCAACATTCAAGGAATGCTAATTGCTGGGGAATGCCAATAGTCAAGGAATGCTAACTGTTGGGGAATGCTAACCACTGGGGAATGCCAACAATCAAGGAATGCTAACTACTAGGGAATGCCAACAATTAAGGAATGCTGACTGCTGGGGAATACCAACAGTCAAGGAATGCTAACTTCTAGGGAATACCAACAATCAAGGAATGCTAACTACTAGGGAATACCAATAGTCAAGGAATGCTAACTTCTAAAACATTGGGGTTCCAATGGTATTTATAGGGCTAGGGTTAGTTCAAAATGTGGATTAGATGCCACATGGTAATGCGGTGGGTGGGACCATGTTGTCTGCTATGCTCGTTCCATGTTACATGCGAGACATGGAATGCTTGTAGTGTCATAGGATGCCATGCTACACTGCGCTACTCTACACAGTGTGACATGGTGCTATGTTGTGCTATGCTGCTCAGCATGACATGTGAATCTGCACAAAATGCCATCATTCTAACACTTAGAAAAATTTTGCAAATCTGGCAGTTGGAGCTGACTACACCCAACACTTTAGAAAAATTTGGGCAAAGTGCCATCATTTTGACACTTAGCCAAATTTGTAGTCATGATGCCAAGATCCAAAATTTTGTGGTGTTTCAATGGCCCCTCTTTGTTGACGTCTAGAGGAGTGGCCTGAGATACGTTGACAAAGAAATACAAAACACCATAGTAGACATGTCACCAATGTCACTCATTGGCACAAGATTGGATGTCATTTTACCATGATCAAGATTGGTATGGAAATAAGGTTATGTTGAGGGACAAGGGGTATAGGCAATGCTAGAGAGATGAAATTTAAATGGTGGAAATAAAATGCAAATAGTGGATCATGATGTAAGATGCAAATTCAACATGGCTGACAGTGACCATGGCATGAAGTGGTTTGCCCCTGAAACATTGACCCCTCATTGGAATGCTTATGAGAGCATCAAAGTCAATCTAAGGCTGGGCCAATTGCGAAGCTACAGTATTGTCAATTTGCTTGGGGATGTTCTTTTTCCCCTTTTTTTTTGTGAGGTGAACCTTCTTTGGGTTTGGCTTACTATTGAATGTTAGTTGCAAGTTGGCCATCGAGGAGATGGCTTTGTTTCCTAGGGATGATTCATGTTACATCCACCTAGGCTTTGACCATGCAATAGAGGCTCCCAACACGATGAGTTATGTTACATCGACCATGGGTTCTATAGTTGATATGAAGAGAATGCCATATGCATCACAGTGTATATGCATCTTAGGGATGTTTAATCATGAGTATGTGGGATATGAGAGGATATGGGATGATGGAGTGGATGTGCATAGGTTGTAATGAGGATGAGGGGGATGTGCACTCTTGAGTGGCTTAGCTAGTCCAATCATGCACATCAGAGCAACATGGTAACTTTCTACTGTGATGAGATGCATCTTTGCATGACCATCTCCAAGGCTTCATCCTACAAACACCACTCCGAGAAGACAAGAAAACCACACAACATGAAATGCAAGCATAAATGCTAGATGTGAAGATGCTACAAGTGCTAGACATGAAGATGCTATAAATGTGTCAAATGTTGTGCTAGATGCAAGTGCTCAGGAATCCAGTGAAAGTGCCAAGGTGATGATGTTGCAAGTCCTCTGAAGGCTGCACTAGTGGCAACTGCTTCAAAAGATCAGGACAATGGTAGGAGGCGATGATGTTGTGAGTGCCACCAAGATTGCATTAATGGCATGTGCTCCAAAAGATTAACAACATGCTAGTTTAAAGTCCTGGTAGACTATGAACACAGTTTAAGGTCCTGGCATACCGTGATGTGTCATTTTATAGTCCTAGCTGTCTACTAGATGCTAGTTTAATGTTGTAGCAGATAATGGATATTGTGCCAATTTAACATGATGACCTAAGGATGAGTTGTTATGCTAATTTAACGTCATGACCCAAGGAAGAGCTATTATGCCAGTTTAACATCATGACCTAAGGATGATTTATGTCATTTTATAGTCATAGCGGACTATCTATGCCAGTTTATAGTCATAGCGGACTAGTGCTTACCTTGCTTGTTTAAGGTGCAATGCTGCATGCATAGTCATGCTGTGTGCCTGCAAGATCCTACAAAAATCAACTAGAAAGAATAACATCAACTGGAAACTATTGTAAATAGAGTTGAAATGCACAAATGAAAGGAAAGTAGTGCAAAAATTGATAGTTTTAGGCCGTTTCAGGCCATAGGCTAGTTTAAGGCCTTTTGGGCCATATGTTTTTGTTGTTTTTTTTAAATGCAATGCATAAGCTAAGTAGATGGATGTGTAAACAAAGTAGAAATGTGTAAACAAAGAAAATTAGTGTGTAAACTAGGTAATCAAGTGAAATGTAAATGCATGAACAAATGCAACCCAAGAAAAAACCAAAAATGCATGGCCAATGGAGGAAAGGGGTGAGCTAGTGCTTAACGTGTTTTTGGCCAAGGAAAAGTCTTGATCACATAATTTCTTCCTAATCATGTGTGGATTAGGGGATGTGCAAGGCTTAGGATCCTCTAGGAGGCTGTTGGCTTCAACCACTTGTTCGGGTGTGTTAGCCTTAGGTGCTGCGTTGGTTACCGTAGCTATAACACCAAGAAACTCCTCTTCCAAAACTTACACCATGTCTATATCATGGATAGTTGAAGAGAAGGAATTATCACCATGGATGATAATTTGACCACCTTTGTATGGAAGGTGGATTTCTTGGTGGATGGGAGAGGAGACAGCCCTTAGTTGGGCTAACCAAGGCCTACCTAGAATCATGTTGAAACCTNGGCAGGCACCTAGCACATTTTTGGCCAAGGGAAACTCTTGGTGATATAGTCTCTTCCTAATCAACTATGGATTAGGGGTGTGTAAGGCTTAAGATCCTCTGGGAGGCTATTGGCTTCAACTGCTCATTTGGGTGTGTTAGCCTTATGTGTTGCATTGGTTGTCGTAGGTGTACCACCAAGAAACTCCTCTTCCAAAACTTGCACCATGTCTATGTCATGGATAGTCAATGGGGAAGCATCATCACCATGGATGATGACTTGACCACCTTCGTATGGAAGGTGGATTTCTTGGTGGATGGGATAGGAGATGGCCCTTAGTTGGGCTAATTAAGGCCTACCTAGAATCATGTTGAAACCTGACATCTCCTTTGTGATAGTGAAATCTGCACTAGTGGGGATTGCTCTCCTGCCATGAAGGCTAAGTTGATTGTACCTGTAACTATAACACGTGATCTGTTGAAGGATTTTAGACACATGGTTTTAGTTAGCCCGATTTCATCTTCTAGACTTAGTTTGTTGATGACAAAGTACAGGACTACGTTTGTTACTACACCATCATTGACATGTACTCTACAGATGGTACACTACCCAACATGAATGCTAATGGATAGTGGAGCTATAGTGACCTCCCCTTGTTCGGGGTTGACTTTGACTACATCATCATGAAAGGCTAGGGTTATTGAACCCAATTCTTGTGGTGTAGGGGGTAACATGATTATACAGATGGATGCCTCATCTGCAAGGATGTCCTTCATAATGGGAATGAAGGCCAACATTTGGGCCAAGGTTTGCTAGTGAGTAGATGAGGTCATGACTAGGTCGTACAAGCTCAACGTTGTGTTCTTTTTCTTGAGCATTTGTTTCACCTGGGTTAGTGTAGCTACCAAGTCCTTGTCATTGGATGTTGTGTTTTTCTTGATTTCCTCCATGTGGATTGAGAGACAACTCTCTCGGGAAGGGGACTTGGGCTTAGTTTGTTTGGCCTACTTGGGCGTAGGGGCCCTAGTGGTTGGTTTTTGCTTATTGGTCATAGCCTTTGCTTCAACCATGGGGGTCATGAGGCATTCATTCATCCTCTTGCACTGACATTTAATAAGTCTACCTAGGTTACTAATGGGGTCAGCCCTTGAAGGAGGAGGGACTGAGATGTTGCCCATTGTTGGGCTTTGGGTAGGTGAGGGGCCATCACTTTGTAGCACCCTCATGAAAAATGGTAGTTTAGAAGTTGTTGTGTGACCAACTTGTTGTGGCACCTTGATGAAGAAAGGCTTCTTAGTGATTTTTGTTGTTGCATCATGCCAGTTTAATGTCTTAGTAGACGATTGGTTCAGAAATTTGATCACAAATGGAGTTGCTAAGAAATTTGATCATGCAAGGTGGCATTTTGATAAAAAAGAGAGGCCTCTTGCTTTTGGAGGCTAAGGGGACCTTTGCCTTGTTAGGAGGCACATAGATCACAAAAGGTTATTGCACAGGTTTGGGCTTGCCACCTATGCCAATGGAATTTATGACATAGGAGGCATCATTTGTGTTGGATTGACTTATCGTGTCGATCACCAGTGGGCCTCGTTCTATCATTCTCTGTAGGTCATCTTGCAAAGCATGATAGTTGTCTGTACTGTGACCAACCAATTGATGGTAATGACNATCATCAATACATGTTTGTGTTGGATTTGCCCTACTTTCAAGAGTTGCTCCAGTAGTTCAAAGGGTTCCATTGGTAGTGGTGTATACTTTGAGTAGTCCTTGCATTGAAAGTTGGGCCTTGGGGTGACCCCTGCCGATGTAGGTGAGTTGGCACTAGAGTTGGAAATTTTGTCAGCTAGGGCCTTGGGCTGCTTAGATGTTGCAGCCTAGTTGGTTGCTTTTGTGATTGCAGCCACTATTGCTACTATTGTATTTTTCTTGCGAGCATGTTGGTTTCTGTAGGCCACATAAGCTTGGTCATTACTAGCTTGCGTTGCTTCCTCTATGCTTTTTGCTTGGGCAAAGGCTTGGCTAAGAGACTTTGAGGCTAGATAATACAATTTGGACTTAATGAAGTCATTTACTGCACCTTTGAAGATGGCTAGTAGATGTGCCTCCACTAGGGGTTCATGCATTTCACTCAATGTAGCATTCCAACATTGGAGGAATTTTGGCATGGGCTCTAGAGGTCCTTGCTTAACCTGCATGAGCTAGTCATGGGTTGCTTCACAATTTAGGTTGTACCTGAAGCGTGTCACAAACTGGCTTATGAGATCCTCCAAAGAGGAGATTGAGGCCTTGGGTAGCATGCAATACAAGTCTAAGGCCTTGCCAATGAGTGACATGGGGAACACGTGCAACATGATGTGTGTCCAAGCTTGAAGGAGCAGGCACTCAGATCGAAATGTGACCAAGTTTGCATTGGGGTCCCCTTCACCATTGTACTTAGTGAATTGTGGCAACTGGACCCCAGTTGGGAGAGTTAGAGGTGGTACCTTAGGACTTAAGGGATCATCTTGGTAGAAATCCACCACCTTGATGGTGTTAGAGGAGGTAGCCTAAATTGGTTTATCTCCTCCGTCAAGCTTTGGATTAGCTGGAATGCCTGATCCAAGCTTGGGGATGTGCCAGCCGATTGCATTAGCTGGGCTTAGGTTGGTTGCATAGCATAGGATAGAATTGTTGGTTGTGGAGTTTGCCAGTTTAACATCATAGTGGATAGGCGTTGCCAATTTAATGTCATAATAGATGGGCTTTTCCAGTTTAACATCATAGCCGATGGTTGTTGATGTGTTGGCTGAGTGATGGATGCGGTGATCAAAGTAGGCCACACATGAGTGGGTCGAACGAACACTACTGATTTCAACAAGACAAGTGGAATGCAGGATGCCTGAGTTGTCTGGGCCTAGGAGGTGGCCCCTACATGAGCAAAGTGTTGGGCAAATGCATTAGTTTCTTGCGAGGAAGCCTAAATTCGCATGGTCACCATCTCAGAGACGATGGGTGGACCAAATTGAGGAGGGGTTGTACTAGGGAGTGGTTGTTGGAAGATAGTGTGGAGGGGGCTCTCATGCTTTGAGTGGGCCTCGAACTCATCTTCTCCCTTCTATGAGGCTTCCTCATAGGTTTTCCTTGCATCATGTTTGTTTGCATGGATAAGTTGAGACAACAACTGGTGATAGGACTCTATGAGTGGAATTATGTCGAACAAGGAGGGGTTGTACTCCCATTCGTTCTGTTGGACTTGTTCATAGTCCTATTTTGCTTCCAAATCAAGATAATTCATTGGTAGCCCTACTTGGATTTTGGCACAAACAAAATTGTATTATTCATGGCTTAGTACGACTTGCTTTGGCTGGATTGTGGTATCAAACATGTTAGACTTAATGTGGAAGGTTGATCTGGATTCATATTCATAGATCAGGTTGTGAAAGTTGCTATTTGTAGAAAATGGCTAACTCTGAAAACTATAAAGAAAAAAATAACTAAATCTGTCAGTAGCAGGAAAATGGCTAAGTGTAAAAATGTAGAAAAAATGCTAAGTATGAAAATGCAGAAAAAATACTAAGTGTAAAAACTGCTAAAAATGGCCAACTCTAGCACTACACTCACTACGTTGGAGCTTGCTATGCTCTGAGAACTTGTTATGCTCTCTAGAACATCCATATTTTTAACCAAGTGCTCATCAAAAATGTAGATAGAAATGTCTTAGGCCCCCCTTATAGCACCAAAAACTGTAGCATCCAAAAACGTCGGTGGCTGGAACACCGAGAGGTTATCAGATGCACAGCCTAACCCCGAATCCGTGCGAGGGCTATGCTAGAGAATATGGAAATGGGGTGCCCTGAATGGTATTTTCAATCAAACAAGGACTTACGTAGTGTTAAAATGATCATGTATGAAAAGAGTTTATAGTATGTTACACATAGGCATCGAGTCTGGCTCAACTAGAGCGTAGTAGGATGTCCCAGCCTAAGAACAATGACGTGAATGTGCAAATATGTATGAAACAGTAAGAAAGTATAAGCATTACACTAAATTCCAAAGAGAAATTCTTGAGAAATGTAATAGAATTTAAGAATAGCAGTGCACCACCCCAAAAGAGGAAGCATGGTTAATTCACAAAGGTATACATAGTGTACCATAGCCATAGTGGGAGCGTAGTCACAACCTCAGTGGCATTGGGTCATGAAGTCTGGCACTCATCATGATGAACCGTGCCTACCAGGTTGGCCACCACGATGTACTGTGCAATGTTCTGTAGGGCTACAGCGGGGCTGCAATGGGCCGTGATGTGCAACTTTGCCTCTATAGTGGTGTGGTATGCTCTGGGTCTCGTTCACCCATGGAGCTCAGTGCCAAGATGCTAAAATGTCAAATGCCAAGTGCTTAAAAAATGCTCACATCCAAGGAATTCCAACCACTAGGAAATGCCAATAGTCAAGGAATGCTAACTGCTGGGGAATGCCAATAGTCAGGGAATGCTAACTACTAGGGAATGCCAACAATCAAGGAATGCTAATTTTTGGGGAATGCCAACAATCAAGGAATGCTAATTGCTAGGGAATGCCAATAGTCAAGGAATGCTAATTGCTAGGGAATGCCAATAGTCAGGGAATGCTAACTACTAGGGAATGCCAACAATCAGGGAATGCTAACTACTCGGGAATGCCAACAGTCAAGGAATGCTAACTACTAGGGAATACCAATATTCAAGGAATGCTAACTGCTAGGGAATACCAATAGTTAAGGAATGCTAACTGTTAAAACATTAGGGTTACAAGGGTATTTATAGGGCTAGGATTAGTTCAAAATGTGGATTAGATGCCACATGGTAGTGTGGTGGGTGGGACCACGCTACCTAGTATGCTCGTTCCATGTTATGTGTGGGACATGGGACACTTGCAGTGTCAAGCTGGCTATGTTGTGCTACATTGCACAGTGTGACAGGGTGCCATGTTGCGCTATGCTACACAGCGTGACATGGTGCCACGTTGCGCTACGCTACATAGCGTGACATGGTGCTATGTTGCGCTACACTGCACAATGTGACATGGTGATATGCTGCACTATGCTGCTCAGAGTGACATGTGAATCTGCAGAAAGTGCCATCATTCTAACACTTAGAAACATTTTGCAAATTTGGTAGTTGGAGCTGACTACATGCAACACTTTGAAAAAATTTGGGCAAAGTGCCACCGTTTTGACACAACCAAATTGCAGTCATGATGACACGACCCGAAATTTTGTGGTTTTTTAGAATGATCACAGGGAACTAAAATTTTTGAATTCTCAAAACAAATTGAGTGCTAAGCACATGAAATGGATGGAGCAATTGCAAGAGGTTTGTTTTGTTTTGAAACATGAAAGTGGAAAAAGCAATGTAGTGGTAGATGCACTTTCAAGAATTCATTACGTGAATCACTATTGCATTCAAGGACAAGGACTTGAGCCCTTCACTTTCTTGTACACTCATGATGCTAATTTTGAATCAGTTTGGAGAGACCTTAATGCTTCATTACTTAGTATAATAGATAGGTGGAGAGACTATCATTTATAGGAGGCCATCCTCTTCAAACATGATAAAACCAAAATTTAATTTTAGGAAAAAAAATTTGAAAGAAAAGTATAATTGTAGTATGGATGGATACATGGAAAAGAGAAATACCTATGACTTTGTAGGGAAGAGCTACTATTGGCCATGTATGAGAAATGACATAAATAAATTTATTAGAGAGTGTCTTATTTTCCAAAATTCAAGGGAGGTAAGGGTAGTACTGGGAATGATTTATCTTTACCCATTCCTAATGCCCCATGGGAAAATGTCTCTATGGATTTAATTTGTCAGATTCCTAAGACACAAGTTGGTCATGATTCCATTTTTCTTGTTGTTGATAGATTTACTAAAATAGCCCATTTTTTCCATGTAAAATAAGCAATGATGCATACCATCTTGCTCACTTATATTTTCAAAATGTTTTAAGATTACATGGTTTCCCATTGAACATTGTAAGTGTTAGGGATGTTAAATTTACAATTTATTTTTAAACATTATTATGAAAACTTTTGGATACCAAATTATCATTTTCTAGTATCTATCATCCACAAAATGATGACCAAACTAAAGTTATAAACAAATCATTGCTCAAAATTTTTAGGTATCTTTATGATAATCAATCCAATAGGCAGAAAAATATTTTATCCTATGTTGAGTTTAGGTATAATAATTCTTATCACTCTAGTATTGGGAAAAGTCCATTTGAAGCAAACTATGCTTATTCCCCTAGGATGACAAATGATTTGAAATAATTTGATAATTGTGCCCATGTTATCTCTCATTTTATAAAAATCATGAAAGACTTGCATAAGCAAGTGAATCAAAAACTTGAAGGTAAAGCCAATGAAGTTGCTACTACCATGAACTTGGAAAAGAGGAAGGTGTTCTTCAATGTTGAAGATTATGTCCAACCTCATTTATGAAAGGAGAGGCTAAGGAATGCATACTTCTCCAAGCTCAACTCCAAGAATATTGAATGACACTGCTTCTAAGATTGAAATTTCTAACTATTTTTCATTTTCTTATGTATTCAATGTTTTATATTTTAGACATTTCCATGATAAGGTGTTTATCTCTAACTTGGAGGATACTCTAGAAATCCTTAAAGATGCATCAGATGCTTCAAGTTAATCTAAGAGACCAAGAAAACCTATTGTGCTACAAAAAAGGGAAGCTAGGAGTAAAAGAAATAGAAAGGTGCATGAATATCTAATGAATTTGAATTATCAGGGTCCTAAAAATGTAATTTGTGTTCATAAGGATTTGTCTTTGTGGGGGCTTAATGCTATCCCAAGTGTACAGCCAATCCAAAAACAAGTTTTAAATTAAATGGTGGAAGAGGTGATGAGAACATTACCTAGCCCATGTAACATTACTAAATTGTATTTTTATCTATGTTCTTTGTATCTTAGATGTTTTGTGTTTTCTTTTGTATTGTTCTACATGTCCAAGAGGCAAGAGAAGATAATTGGAAGTGCATTCTACTTATTAGGGCTTTTAGGAAGAGGTTCAGTGTTTGAAAATTCTCTCTATCAAAATGTCCTTAGGCTAGTTAAGACATCTCTAGGGTAGGCCAGGACATCTTGTGCAAAAGCTAGACATCTCCTAGTATTTGTAGCAACTTAGGAAAGACATCTTTAATTGATGAAAGATGTCTCATGTAAGACATATCCCAAATCTTCAATACATCTTTTCTATTGATTCGAGCTCTTAGCTCAGATGTCTTAGACGTGTCCAAGGTGTCTTCAACATTTATCATAATGGTCATAAATTCATATTTTGAGTGCTAAAAAGATGAGGAAGATACTATAAAAAGGGATCAAAACCTTCCATTTCCAAATAGAAATATGTTGTATGCTTCAACTCAATCAGAAAAAATAAGTTAGAATTATGAATTAGTATTCTAAAGTTGATGGGTGATGGAGCAATCCAACATCCAACCATACAAGTCATAGGTATTCACGTGCAACCAGATCATAATCTATGGATGATGCAATGTAATTATGCTTAGCAATTAGTTTAATTTTGAGACTGTTGTCTTCCCATGTGGAGCTAGTAAAATCTATGGGCATGGTTTAGCTCATAGTGAGGTATATGATAATTGATGTTGTTGGGCCATTGCTACTCCTAGTGAACATAATGAAATGGAAATAGTTTCTAAGTCTAAGTAAAATAATAAACAAATCTATTCTATCCTATGGTAATGAATATCGGTTTCTAGTTTTTTGTACATGTCCTAGGCTTATGTAATCATTACTGAGATTACCAAGTAGTTTGCTACTGGGCAAACCAAGCAGTAATACTACGAAGTTACCAAATGATCATACTTTACGCTCAAAAGCAATCATATCCATTCCGCATAATAACAATAGTAAAAGTAAAGTGCATGGAATAGTGAAACATTAACTAGGAAAGAAATAATCAATAGTTTAAGTGCAAACAATAAACATTATTCCAAGTAAAGAAATAAACTAGGAGAATGATACAATAGTATGAAATAGATTGATCTTTAATGCTAATTACACTTCCACCCAAGTACAAGATGTTCAAATAAAGACTCCACTAAGTCATACTACACTACAAACATTCACACTTTTAAGTACTTAAGACTAAATTCACAAAAACAAACTAAAAGTGTTCTATTACTATGGAATGAAACTCATTGTAGATCCATATGCCTATGTGCTATATTTATAAGCTGGCATGCATCCCACTATATTAGATCTACGATGTTGTAACTTGTGCTATGATATCATATATACAATATCATAGCCAAAGAAAAATTAACTTTATCATACCCCCACAACTTACTGGGAACTTATCCTCGAGTTAAAAATTGAGGATAGAGTCCTTAGAAAATTAGAAGGTGAACTTACAAGATACTATTTACATGACACTAAATGTGGTAATGGTGTTTTACAAAAATTGATACAAGTTATGACTAGACAAACTAAAACAAAACAACAAAACTTGATGAAGCTTTATGTAGCCTAAGTAGTGCCTAGTGGTGGTGGCTCCTCCATCAATTACTTTCCCTTTTCATTAGGCTTCTAAAACTTGTATCTATTAAGTAGCATCTAAAGCTTCTCCTCTTCCATTCTAGGGTCATGTACCATCCATGCTTGTTTTGCAATGTGTGATGGACGTAGTACATCCCATGGACATCGCAGTTATGAAAATATGTAATTAGCCTTGACATACTAGGCTGCAAACTATCTTCTCTATTCTTCAAATGTATTGGCCATCTTTTGGCCTTGACATAACTCCTGATAATCTGATAGTATTTTAGCCAAGTTCGCTACAACATCTTTATTCCCTTTGTAGCTGACTTAACTACTACTAATTTATAGTTTTCCACCTAAATCTTGTACATAGCATCTTTTCAATCTGGAAACTCCTTTTCATACAATGCATATGTGGCTACAACTTACTATTCAAGCTCATTTCTAGGCCTGCCTGCTGTCAACATGATCAAGTTAGCATAACGAAGGTTAGCTAACCTCATGTGTTCTTTTAAATCTTCTATTTGTAAGTCCTTGTTTTTAATCTTTTCTTGGTGTACATGAGCATAGTTGTCCAAGATGGGTTGCCAGTATTGATTTTTTGCTAATATGGAATTGATTTGGGCTTTTGGCATTTGGATTTCCTTCTCATTGATTTGTTTATACATGCCCACTTAATCATGAAAATGTTCTTTGAGCCTCTTGTGGTTCTTTTCTCCATTCTTCATTGTGCTTATCTCAATAGCTAATTTCTATTTGATTGCATATGCCTCTTCCATTGAGAGGTTTTTTGTTTTCTCTTACTAAGTAGCTCATATCTTGGTTGACTCTCATCAGTTGTTCTCTCAACTAATGGATGCTCATAAGAATATTCTTCTACTCCTCTACATTAGTAAACTTGGCATTGTCTACAGTAAGTTTTTTATTTTCTTCTTGTACTATGGTGAGTTTCTTAGCATGTGTGTATGTTTTTGCTTCTACTATTGAGGCTTTTCACACTGCTTTCTCCTTCTTATTTTCCATCTACTTATTATGCTCTATGAGGTAATCGATTTTCTCTATTCTAAACTACTCCAATTGGTTAGGCACGAAGAATTGAGTAGTATCTCTTTCTTCTACCCTTAAGGTCATGATCTCTTCCATTAATCTGCGAACTTCATTGTCTACATGCTCCATCCTAGTCTTTTCTATGACCAGTTTATCCTTGGTTTCTATTAGTTCTGACTGTACTGCAATGACATTACTTAGGATGTCGAAAAACATTATCATAACTTTTCCATCCACAATAGTTGATCTAGCACGTCTTCATGATTAATAGGAGTCATCAAGGTACTAACTAGCATTTGAGCATCCTTAGCTCAAGTTAGATTTACTAGTGGAACAATAGGTACATTATTTCTTGATGTGATCTATGATCACTTCTGCTACTCCTGCTGCACCCTAGTGCTACATAACCATGACCATGGCTCCTTCCCTAGTTTCAAGCATCACTTAGAATGATGTAGCGTTCCCAAAAATATGTTGTGACCATTAGTCCTCTTCTCCTAACTACAAAAATATTTCTCCACTGACAAGATTTGTGAAAACTATGGGCTAAATGGAAGTGTTAATAACTATGTGGAGGTTTTCCTCCTCTTGCACTCCCCAACTGATTATCTCTACGATTTGTTGTAGATGATTCATGAATGACCTATTATCCTACAACAACAATGGTGGAACTTGCTACTGCTATTATTCTTGCTATTGTTATTGCTCCTACTATTGTTGTAATCTTGTTGCTGACCACTAGGTCCTACTTGTTGTTGTTGTACAGTAGTTCATGTGGTTTTCCTAGTGTCTATTTGTTCCTCCATCTAATATCTCTTAGGTGGTTCTAGCTTGAGAATCTTGGCATATGAAGCATTTTAAGCCTTTCTAAGGATGTTATTGGTGTACCCCAAGATTCTAGCATGTTTGCACAATTTCCTAATGAGGCAAGGAAATGGAAGTGTCAGCTTTCCTTCCTTCATTTCTTCAAATCACCTTTGGATCTCCATGAAATAGAGTTATGCAAGGTTTATGTTATACTTCCCCTATAAGATCGCACTTCCTTTGGCCACATACGTGGATACAAGTGGGTCCTTCCCAAAGTAGGCTCCAACCCTTAATTTCCTTGTATAACCATACCTAAAAGTATCCTTAGGCACTTAAGGAGTTAAATGTAATGCATACCTATCTAGCAAAACACACATGTTAGTATCACCAAGTTGGAAAAATTATGCTATGTTACACTAAACCACAAGTTATGATTATTCATATAGTGAGATGAGATGGGCCTAAAAGGGATTGTAGAAATTGGGATGTGAGGTATCTTACCACAGGCATAACGCATTTGTATGTTTGATTGGTGGTTAAAATAATCATTAGCCTTTCTATCCAAGATTCAAACCAAGTCCAAACCACATTCTAGTGACATTGCACTATTTTAGATCTTGGAATTACAACTATAAGACTATCATTATTGCAAGGAGTATCATCACTTGGTGTATTTTCCAAGGGAGGAGTTTATTCATGGCATGCTTTTATTATTTTTTTTGATTCCTGAGAAGCCACCTACCCTTAGGCATGGGTAACATGTCTTTCTAGTGGAAACCCCAAAAATTTATTTTGTTCATGAGCTTTATTCTCTTAACTATTAGCCTTATTAGAGGACTACCTTTAGGCATGGGTAACATGTCTTTCTAGTGACATGGTACGGTAGCACTTATTTGACTCTTACTCTCATTTTTCATTAGATCTACAAGGATATAATACAACCTAAGCAATACGATAAAACTAATAGAAGTAATCCAAGAGAGTGCACAAATCCCCTTGATGTCACACCTTTTACATTCTCACTTAGTTCTTCACTTTTCTTTCCTGGCATAATGATCACAAGTTTATTCTTAGTTTTATGATGGCAAAAATATCATTATGACCATGGTAAGAACCTCTTGTTAATGGAATGGAATGGATGAATGTTGTGGTCTCATTGTGCAAATAATCAGTCCATTATGACTTGATAACACAGGGAAATATTTACCTTATTGGAATATATCTTTCCTTATTCTTAATGTATTTTATTAACAATCAAAATTATTTACGAAGGACATGAAAACAAATTATGAAGAAGATAGTAAGATTTGGAAGAAGATGTAAAGATTGAAAAATGTCAAAGAATGAAAAATCATTAAAGAATTGAAAAATGTGAAAGAACATTAAGAATTTAATAAAAAAAAGTATAAAAGAATGAGAAAATATCAAAAAATGTAAAAAAATGAAAAGAAAATGAAAAATTTAGTAAAGTACCTACAAGTCCAGATGGACACCCCCACGACTATCATTAAGATCTATCAAACAAAAGATAGAGTAGGTAGAAGACTATTGGGTAGATTGGGTAGATTCCTTGGAATGTTCATAGTAGAATTTGACTTGTTGGATATTAACAAGAATGAGCTTATGTGAATAGGATAGGTGGTAGATATGTAAGGCACTAGATGGATAAGTGGCTTAAACAATGTACGATCCCTTCCAAAGTGTTTGAAATTTGGCTTTTTTGGGGGTAACTAATTAGGATTATAGTAAAGGACCTTATCACCTGGTTGTATAGTTACTTGCCTTATCCATGTATTATGCCTAAGTTTGGAGTAATGTTTGCAGACTTCATTACTCATGAGTGCTACGAGCCTGTTTTCATCTAAAAGATTTAGATTCATGAGATGTTCTTTTTGGGCTAAGCTTAAATCAAGGTCAAGTTGACTGGCAATAGCTAGAGTGTGGAGCTTTGCCTAATTTGAAAGTGATGGCAACTTGCCATAAACTAACTCATATGGTGAGTACCCTATAGATAGTTTCTAGGATATCCTATAGGCCCATAGAGCATCATTCAATTTAGTGCTCTAGTCTTTTCTAAACCTACTAACTATCCTAGTAAGTATCCTAGTAATTTCTTGATTGGTCACTTTAGCTTGACCATTTGCTTGGGGATGATATGATGTGTTCAATTTATGGTTTACCCCAAGTTTTTGCATGATCTTTTTAAATGTAGCACCAGTGAAGTGAGTTTTGTTATCTGAAATGAGCATTCTTGGTACTCCAAATCTATTCACCACATGCTATTGAAAGAATTTGGCAATTATCTTTACTGTACAATCTTTTACTACTACTGCCTCTGCCCACTTGGTACAGTAATCCATAGTCATGATTATATAGGCTTTTCCATTTGACATTGGTGTTATGTGCCTTATAAAATCAATTCTACATATGTCAAAAGGTTTAAGTGGCTATATCCATTTTTGTGACCCTTCATATCTAACTATGATTCCTCCATCTCTTTACAATCACTCGTGAGATTGCACAAAAGTGTGGGCATATTTGAACAAGGTAGGTTAAAAGTAGCCTACCATCATCAGTTTGAGTGTCGTTCTAAACCCTATGTAGTGACCATCACATGGGCCTTCATGGGGGTCATGTAAGACTCATTGCTAATCGTATTCAAGCATACACCATCTAACTAGCCCATATACACAAATATTGTATAGATTTCCATTGATTTACATACATATTTTTGCTCTATAAAGGAATTGTTCGTGTTGTTTCTTACTCCATTCAGTAGGAAGATCTTGTGTTGTTAGATAAGTCAGATATTCTACAATTCATGGCTTTCCTATTGAACTTACAACCTTTATTATTTTGGTAAATAGATCTTCATCAGGGAATCAATCTAATAAAGGTTCTACTTGATCTTCGGAATCAAATTTTAGCCTTTATAGATGATTTACTACCATGTTTTCTATGCCCATTTTATTGATCATTGTGATGTCGAATTCTTGTAGGATAACAAGCCATGTAAACACTTTAGGATTAACCACTGGTTTATTCATGAGAAATTAGATAGTAGTATGATCAATATGGATATATATCTGATACCTAAGCATGTAATGTCTGATCTTCTCAAGCACATACACCACAACCATTACTTCCCTTTTTGTTGTGGTGTAGTTAAATTATGCCCCAATGATGCTTCTACTAGCACAATGTATGTAATAAGGTCTCTTCTCATCATCTATTTGTGTGAGTATTACACCAAGCACATATTTTGAAGCATCATTCCTAATGTGAAAAGGCCTAGACCAATCTAAATCTTGAAGGATTAGTGTTTCAACAAGTTTCTGCTTCGAAGCTTCAAATGCCTTTTCACATGACTCTATTCATTCGAAGGGTGCATCCTTCTTAGTGAGTTCCATAAGTAGTTTTGCTATTTTTAAAAAATTCTCTATAAATATTCTATAATATCTTGTGTGGCCCAAGAATGATCTCTCATCTTTTACTATTTGTAACCATTGAGTGAGATTCTGTATGACTTGAATCTTTTCAAGATCTACCTCTATGCCTTTCTACGAAATTTTGTGTTACAACACTATACCATCTCAGACCATAAGAAGGCTCTTTTGCTAGTTGAGCTTGAGATTGGTTTCCACATATATTTTCAATAGCTACTCTAATTAGTCTAATTCTTACTTAATATCTAGCCCATATGTCAAAAAATCATCCATAAACACCTCAATGCCATTTCCAATCTCCTTTTGGAAGATGCTTAGTACTAGTCTCTAGAAGGTGGTTAGTGCATTGCAAAGACCAAAGAGCATTTGCTTGTAGGCAAACATTCCCTAGGGATTAGGGAACGTTATTTTCTCCTAGTCTTCAAGTGCAATGCAAATCTAATTATATCCATTGTATCCATCCAAAAAACTATAATACTCATGTCCTATGATAGTTTCTAGGACTTGATCAACAAATGATAAAGGAAAGTGATCCTGGAATAGAGCAGAATTTAACATCCAAAAATCCATGCAAACTTGCAATTTTCTTTCTTTTTAGGAATATTTACTAAGAGATTGATCCATTCACTATCTACAATGGGATAGATGAATCCTATCTTTAGCAATTTCTCCAACTCTTTTTTGACTACTTTTTTTAGTTTAGGATTGAGCTTTTGTTGGGTTCAGTGCCATCATTTGACTACAAGATCAATATATATTCGATGTTGATAGATTCTTAGATCAATTCATGTGATATCATCATAAGACCATGCAAATGCTATGGACTAGTTATTAATCATCTCCAACAACTTCCTCTTCTATTCTTCTTTCAAACTGGCATTAATTATTACATGCTTATTATTATTTAAAAATGCATATTCCAATGTGGATGGTAGGGCCTTCAATTCCAATAGTTCTAGTTCCATAGTGTCTAGGATCTCCAAGTGTCCCCATTCTGTCTCTTCCTCTTGATTGATTCATGGATAAGAGTACCTTTCCCTTAACTATTCTAACTTATAAGTCTCTTCAATGTAGGCACTAACAATTTGTTCTGCTGGTTCCATGTATTTATTGGATTCAATTTCCTTATTTGTGATTAGCCACTGGATGCCTTCCTATTGTATGATTACCACATACAAACATTTCTACATACATATTTCTTCTATACATTTATCACATGCCTTGGTATCCTCTCATATAATAGCCCATATTCTTTGCACACAATTGCACCCATTATCATTATGTAATACATTTAACTATCCATCTTTGTATAATACCAACTTTATCTTCCTTGGAAATCTCCAAGGGCAAGTAATGAATCCCAAGCTTAGCATTAACAGTGTTAAGCCAAGCTCTTCCCATGATAATTGGAAATTCTCCCTTATTTTTCCACACATGAATGACTAGAAAATCCATAATATAAGACTAGCCATTGATGGTTGTGATCATGCCATCCACTTGTCCTAGTGGAACTATTATTTCATGGAAGTAGATTCTAGGCCTGATACAGTCTTGTAAGATTAGGTTCACTTCTAATCTAGAATTAGGTTAAGCATTGCATGGTTTCTACCCTGCTATCTAAATGTAAATTAAGGAACTTCCTAGATCAATTTGCTTTTGTAGAAGGGATCTTTCCTTTATCCAATGAGTGATTGTTTAGGTAAGCATGATAGTTGTGAAATTTCATTTTGACAAGATAGAAGCCTATTGTGTTGAGAAGGCTTGGATGTGGATGGGGTGAAAGGAGATGTGTTCCCCATCCATCAAATCTTTCCAGAACTTGTTCAAAAGAATGATCATTTCTTGGGTTGTGATTCACATGTGATAACTACCCTTTTTGTAATTTTTTGTTGTGGTTGTGATGGTAGTTCCCCTGACATGACAGGAGATGGCACTGGTGGTAAAGGATTAAAATGTTAGTTTGAAGAACTAGTTGTTGATGTAGGCATGTACAAGTTTGAAACTATCCTAGGTGGCATTGATCTATGGTACTCTGTCGAATAGTATTATGGAGTTTGGACAACATCATTACCATGATATCTTGGACATTATACAAAATATCCATATGGATCTGGCTGCTGATCGAGATATTGTTGGCGAGGTGGTGGCATGGCCCACAATTGAGATTATTTTCACTACTAATAGTACTACTCTTCTGGTTGTGGCAAAGCTCGCTGGGATAGTATGTTGGTTGGAACTTCTACTTGTAGTTATCTTAAGGATAAGGTAACCTTCTAGAAATTTGTTTCTTAAAAAATTTGGGATTAAGTGCATATGCCCTTGTCTCCTGTAAATGTGCCATTACTGGAGAACATCACTTGGGATGTTCGTATTGGCACACAACACATACTTTCTCATAGGTGGAGCTTGTGTTTGAACACTCAACCACTAAAGCCACTTTACCCTTTCATCCAAGATCTTTCTTCTTTTTCTTTTCCTTTCTTTTCCAAAGGCTTTCTCTATTCTCTCCTCCACAATTTTTAATGTTGTTGTAAATTTGTCATCAACTAAATTTGTTGCAATTTCAGTTATAGATTCTTGAATTGGTAGAGTCTTCATTTGAATTGTTTGATCCAAGATTTCTTCTTCCTATGTGTCACAAACTCATGCATCTCTTTGCTTGATGGATGGGTCTTTATTATATTCTTTCACTAATTTCCTCTTTCTTAACTTGCTTTCCTCCTTTGCCACTTGATCAATCAATCTTTGGATTTGATGGATAGTCATCTTAGATGATTGGCCTTGGGCATAAACCCCAAGGGTCTCTCTAGTCTTGTTCTATAACCCATCTACAATGTGTCTTAGATATTTCCATTGTGAGAATCCATGGCTTGGACATCTATGCAATAGTAAATAGTACCTTTCTAGTGCTACATCAAGGATTTCATGGATCCCTTACTTCCATCCTTGGATTTTTTTTCTTAAATTGGACACTCGTGAGTAGGTTTGATATTTTTCATTGAAGATCTCAAGCATAGTACTCCATCTTCTAATTGATTTAGGTTCAAGTGATCTATACCAACTCTTCGCCTCTTTTACAAGTGTTTGTGTGATCAACTTTAACTTCTACGTATCACTTTTAATGTTTTTTAGGACACAGGCATCATGGAATGCTTCAAAGTGGTGTTGTGGATCAGCATTATCACCACCCTTAAATCTTGGCATATGATTCATATCAAGTCACTTGATATGGATGTCCCTCACATGCCTAGTTGGTATATATACAACTTCTTGGATGTTGATCATACTACAAGTTACCATTGGGAGTTCATCATCATGATTGGGTTCGTGTGCTCTATTGTAGTAGTATCATCTTCTATGCTCATACCTTGATCCTCCCTTCAATCCATTCATCTTCTTTATCCATAGTATTTATCTTCTATATGAAAGTGCCTTGGATGGTGGTCATGAATATCTTGATTTCTTCTTTCCTCCCTATTGTGGTCTTAGTACCTTTGTTTCCTTTTGTTAGAGTCCACCAATGATCTTGATGATGCATATGAGATGGTAGGAGAATGATGTTGGCTTTTCCTCCTTTCATGACTCTAGTATTCTCCTCTATAGGATCCAACAAAAACTCTTGGCCTTAAGTCCTACTTATACTTGGAGTTAGTAGCCTCCCTCTTAGGTTTCTCTACTAGAGTGGAATGTAGTTGAACATTGACAAGTTTCTCAAGTCTGATGATATGTGTCTTTGAAGGCTCTTTATGATTCTAGTGGAGTTGTTCTGTAATGAATGCATCAGCACTGAGTTCTTCTAGGATAACAGAAGTATTAACCTACTTTCCTTTGTTGTGTACATGTTTGATTTCCATGGTAGCATTTGCTCCTTTATGGGTTCATAAGGCCTTATCATGTGCTTAGTCACATGGTACCCTTCCTAGATTTGGTTCAAATTAATTTTTCTTAAGGCAATTTAAAGCATATTAAGTGCTACACAATCCAAAGGTAGGACTATGTTGCCTTGTATGTCTCTCCACCTCATTTGACTATCCTGATGAATGATGAAAGTAAAATTTGGATGATAAGGATCAATGTGAGTGAAACACCATCAAATCTAGACTATGGCATCGTAGCTGCAAATTTTGGCTTAAGTGTTGAGACTACACTCTCCCTCAAATGGGAGCATGGTCAACCTCTCATAGAGAGTGTAGTCAACAAGAAGCAAGTTTTTACAAATTTTTTCTAAGTTTTGGGACTACACTTTCCTCCAACCCAAAGTGTAGTCAACCTCCCAGGGAAAGCGTAGTCAAGTAGAATAGTTTCAAGTAGCCTCTACAACATAGCAACGATGCTTGGCTCAGCTCCAGAATATAGTCAACTCACCTTCAGTAAGCATAGTCAGCAAAATACTTCTTTTTTGTATCCCCTTTGCCCCAAAATTGTAACTATGCTCAACCCCATGTGAGACCATGGAGAGCATAGTCCTATGAAGCATAGTCTCTAGCTTTTATTTTTCATGTACCTTATGGTCTTCTCAACATACACATGTGGTTGGTAGTGTAGTCAGAGTCTCATAGTCTTGTAGAGTTCGGCAGAGCACAACAAAGCACAATGCCACCAACCCCATTGGTACACGACATGAAAAGTGACTATGCTGAGTGTAGTCCCAACCATCCCCTCTGCCATGTGGTAGTCATCCTGCATTTTTTGCTAACCGTAAACCTATAAATACCTGCATCCTTAAAGCTTTCAGGGTTGGCAAATCCAAGGAGCACTTGCAACAAAACCAAAGGCATTTTGATGAACTAAGAAGAGACGAAGTTGAAAATGACTACAGACCCCTGTAGCTCAACAGAACATTGCAGCCAATGGTACACCATGGTGGCCAACCTAATAGATGCAGACATCTCAATGGAATGTCAGTCTTAGCAGCCAAACACCTTAGAGACTGTGACTATTTTGTCCATTGTGCTTCTTGTACACTATGTACCTTCTAAACCCTTATGGTATTAACTACGCTCAACCCCATTTGGGGTGCTATTTTACTTCTCTCTCTTTTTCTTTGCATTTTTCACACTTTACTTGCATTTTTCATTATTTTACCACATAACTACACCTAAAACTACACTTAGGAGGTGGTCTATAGGTGCTAACACTGCCCACTTCGCTGAAACGTCTAACTACGCTCAACCCCCTTGGGCACCTATGACTATACTCAACACCATTAAAACTACAAACACTACCTACACACTTAACACCATCTTGCATCAACATTGTAGCTAGCCACGCTGCACCCCCGTTACATCTAGTAAGTCCTTGTTTGATTGCCCAAACCATTCAGGGAATCCCATCTCTATCCCTAATAGGCCCTCACGTAGATTTGAGGTTAGGTTGCATGCCCATGAACCTTGGTGTTTTAGCTACTGACATTTTTGGTCATTAAAGTGAGCATATGTAATTCTTTTTTACATCGACATCCCACATTCTTCTTCACTAATTTTATCATTTCCCCTTCTTATCTCTTTGGTAGGTGATAATGTATCCTTGTTTGAAACCATGTTGTGGTTTAAGATGCTTGGTTAAGTGTGCTCAATTGTTTAGGTTATGAATTTTAACTTTGAATTCTAATACAATGAACTTTATGAAATTAATTACTCAACATACATTAACTTCTCCTTGGCAACGATGCCAATGATGAGTAGTGGAGCAATCCAACACCCAACCATACAAGTCACAGGTATTCACATGCTATCAAATTGTAATCCATGGATAAGGTAATGTAATTATGCTTAGTAATTGGTTTACGTTTGAGACCATTGTCTTCCCACATGGAACTAGTAAAATCTATGGGTATGGTTTAGCTCATAGTGAGGTATATGATAACTAATGTTGTTGGGCCATTACTACTCCTAGTAAACATAATAAAATGGAAATAGTTTCTATGTCTAAGTAAAATAATAAACAAATCTATTCTATCCTATGGCGATGCATATCTATTCTCAATTTTTCATACATGTCTTGGGCTTATGTAACCATTACTGGGATTACCAAGTACTTTGCTACTAGGTAAACTAAGGGATAATACAACCAAGTTACCAAATGATCATACTTTATGCTCAAAATCAGTCGTATCCATTCCACATAGTAACAATAGTAAAAGTAAAGTGCATGGAATAGTGAAACATTAACTAGGAAAGTGGTAATCAATAGTCTAAGTGAAAATGGTAAACATTATTCTAAGTAAAATAGTAAACTATGAGAATTCTCCAATAGTATAAAATAGCTCAATATTTATTTCTAGTCATACTTGCACCTAAGTACAAGATGTTTGGAGAAAGACTCTATTCACTAGGTCACACTACACTGTGGGCATTCATACTTCTAAGTACGTAAGACTAAATTCATGAAAACAAACTGAAAGAGTTCTATTACTATGGAATGAAACTTATTACAAACCCATGCACCTAAGTGCTATATTTATAGGCTAGCATGCATTCCACAATATTGGATCTATGATGTCATAGCTTATGCTATGTTATCAGATATACGATATCATAGCCAAAGAAAAATTGACTTTATCAAAAGTGAATAGTGTTGATACTATCTGGTTGGCAAGGAAAACTTCTTACCATGGTTAGAAAATTACAATTGGTTTAGACTTGTTTATAATATTTACCATTGTACTCCATGTCATTTCCTTGGATTAAAAAGGTGGTCAAAAAGACTTAAAAATTAGAACATGATCTTGTTTGGTAGGATTCAAAAGATTCCAAAAAAAATTCATTCATTTAATTATGACACAATTTATCATCTATGGGAACATAGTTAATTTCGATTTAAAAATTACTTTATTTGAGTATGGCTCTTTTGGTAAAGTTAACTTGGAAAATTGAGAATGTAGATGCCATGTGGGTTGAATTGATGAATGCTAAAAGTTTGAACTTAAAAGATTTTCTAAAATGGTTTCATATTATTGATGATTATGCAATATGGGTAGACTTGAAAAAAATATGTGCATGGTGAGATTTGGTTATAGGAAAATAAAAATTCATACAAAAGTGTAAAGGATTATGCCCTATTTTATCTATAGGTCTATAAAAGTAAATGGTTTTCTTTAAATTAACTTTAAAAAAGAAAATTTTAACAATTGGAAATTTGTTGAAAGTGAGAATGGATAATAATTAATAGATATTACTTTCGTAAGAATGCTTATGAAGATGGTAATCAAATCTTTTTGCATTACCAATTACACAATTATAATTTTTATTTTTGGAGTTATAATTAGATTGGTACTTTAAGATAATTATGTTATTTATAAAATTTCATTAGAAATTTGATCCTATCATCTTTGTTTATCATTAAGATCCCAAAACTAATCTTACCACATTGAAAATATTATTTTATTAATATATTCTATTTTTATTGGTTCATAAACCTAAAGTGCAACTACTTGTTAAAGGCATGTAACTTGGCATTCTACATCTTAAGTTTGACATTAGTGACATTCCTAATTAACATCCTAAAGATCATGAGTATTAAATTTCAAAATTCATAATCTAGAAATCAATGACTATCCATTACATAATTTCTTAAAGCATCTTTCAATGTGATGTGTTTTTTTGGTAATTGGATAGTTTTGGCACATTCAGGAATTCAGAAACAAATTGGACAATTCATACATGTGATTGTCAAAAGTAAAAAATAGTAATCCAATCCAAATCAGATACAAGTTTATTATTGACAATTTTTAATGTCTATTTTTTCATAACTATAGCAATTGGAAACAAATAGCCTATTAAAATGCCAAAAATGTTCAATTATTGCACTTAATCTTCCCATCAAAATGCATTTAGGGTGCATTTCCTAGATAGAATTTTCTAGTTGTCAAAATATCTAGAGAAGTAATACTTTATTCATGTCATATTGTGATTTTTGTCCATTTGTAATGCCAATTTGAGTGTTTATATATCCAATGTAAATTTATATGGAAATATGGCAATATGTACAAGCTCAAGTAAGGGTGTGATCATTATTTTAGTGTTATCTATTATTGGTCATGCTGTTAACTTTGAATCTGCTACTTCAAACTATTTGGTGCCTTGAATTCTTAAGTTGGGAAGATCTTCATGTGTTGAAAAGTCAAATCTACAATTTTCATCAAGAATCAAGATCTCAGTGTTTGGGTCAATGATGTTGCAGATCATTTTCAACTATCCTAGTGTAAGAAAAGTTTATTGGTTCACTTTTATGTACTTATCTCTACTTCCTATGTTATCAATTTATATGGGATTTTATTCTAGTTTTGAATTATATACTTAAATTTGACACTGAATACTTGAATGTAAGGTATTTATGAATGTGAGATAGTGGAAAGTAAGTATACTAGGAAATGCTACAATTGTCACAATAGTATTCTCTTACAAAATAGTACTAGAGGTTACTATCAATGCTGTCAAGGTTTATCAACCATAACAAATTTTGCACTTGGAAAAAATTATTAACACAATAGATTAGCACAATGAAAGCAAAATTGACCATACATTAAAAGCCATAATGAAAAAGTAACAAACTAAAAATGAGTCCTAAGCCCCTATCAAATTGGGGAAAATGCTTAGACATTCAATTATGTTTCCCTTCATCTCAATTTTTACATGTGGTTGCTCACAAGCTAACCTAAGGTTCATTGAACTTGGAGATACTTTCAAATTACTTAGAAACTTCTAGAAAAGTCTAATGGCTAATAATGTTGACATTATTATTTATTCCAACAATCCCTCCCTTTATGCCAACTTAAGAAAGAAACTTAGGTATACACACCCTTAACTTAAATTCCATATCAAAACATGCACTATTCAATTACATGCCATGTTTGAGATATACACACACAAAAATACATCCTTACAGGAATGGTCTATATTTAAATAAAATTGGAATCAAACTTGTAGAAGATTGGCAACAAACCTACTTGAAAACTCATCTAGTTTGTCCAAACTAACTAGGTAAAGTCAAAAACAAGAGAACACACATCAAATAAATGATTTGAGCTTACAAAGAACTTTCATTGAAGAGCATGATGACACTAACAAGAAGCACACTAACAATGCCAACCAAACAAGGCCTAAAAGAACATAGTAATAGTTTTACTAACAAACATTTATCAATGCCTTAACTGTAAACAAACAATTAAGCTTCAAACATAAAAGAAATATTTTATTGTAGTATATGTTGAATAAACTTAAGATAAGGATGTGTTGTATTGCTCAAGTACTCAAGGCTTCTAGCATCAAGGTCTAATTCTTTTACAAGTCAAGCCTCCCCCAAAATTTAAAGGATAGCTTTGTGGCCAAAAAGCCTACTTTGTATCATCCATAGCTTGTGTTTTGCTTTTAGCTTGCATTTTATTTTTTAGTAGAACTTTTTGAATTATACTAGATTGATTTCTCAAGGATTAAAGAGAGAATGAATACCACAATGGTTCTCTCTCT
>MNCI01016537.1:85088-108193 GCA_015680685.1 Gnetum montanum
TCTCTCTCTCTCTCTCTCTCTCTCTCTCTCTACTTTGAGATTCTTAAATCTTCTTTTGATATGGAGCAAGCCTTTTTGATTAAGTGTATTTTGAATTTTTTTTTTTTTAGCAATACAATCAGGCATTGTATTAGAAAAAAAGCAAGTACAAAACAAAAGGAGATGAACCCCACAAAACAAGGGGTACTTCACCCCTTCCTTGAGATGAGAAAAGGGGAGACCCACTTAGACATAAAAGCAAAACAAACAAAAAAGTAAGAAATTCTAGAGCTACTAATCATCAATACTCCCCATAAAATCTAGCCCCTCCCTAGGCCCTTCAATCAAATACATTCAAAACTAAAAAAAAGGCCAATAGCCCTAATAGGACACCCTCTCTCCATTCTTATGAGCATTTTCATGTTGCAGGCTACAAGATGGTAGTGTAGGGGCAACTAGCCCTTTCTCACCTATGTATAGAATCTAGAACCTCCCAAAGTTGCTTTGTAGCAACAAAGTTTGTGACTTCCTAGGACTCCTTGTACTTATTTTCCTATTGTTGTTGGGCTTATTCAAATCCAACTTTATCTAGATGAAATCTGGTAGCAACCCTCCTAATATGCCTTTGGAGATCCACCTAGGAAATGTAACAACAAACTTCCATAACTTCGTACGAGCTACGGCCCATTCGAAACCACCATTGAATGTTAGTTGAGTGAGCTACCAGTTGCTACTTCATGAGTTGCTCCTCTTCTCAGGCAGCTTTGGCCCTTTGAACCTCTACTACCTTCTCTCTCTGTAATCTTTCTTGGGCCTCATAGCATAGATCTTTCTGGATTTGCACCCTAAGCTCCTCCTCCAATGTGCATCTATTGGATGCTTCCTACAACTTCCTCACCCAATGCTCTTGAATTGCAACTTCATGTGCCTACCTCTCCACCTCCTACAGCCAAACTTTAGTAGCCTCTCATGCCTAGTGATTTCAACCACCTAACAGATCTACTCATGGTCCCATGCTTCTTGAACTGTGTGATGTAGTTTAGCTTCATGTTGAATATGAAGCTCACAATTGCTCTTCAATTAGATGGATCTTTTCATGTTGTGATGGTTTAGTAGTAGAACCCTGATCTAGAGCATTGGCTTCCACTAGTGGCAAACTTGATTCTAGCCTCTACCCTAGTCCTTGTAAAATAGAGAAAGAAGGTTCTCCCATAGGGGATGGTTGGCGATGTGTATAATAGCACCTAATTGGGTAGATGTGAGCCTACATAGTTTCCCTCAACTTGGTTGCATTCCATAGTGCTAAAATCAACCCAAAATGGCACCTTTGCCATCCCCATCGAAGTGCGGCCAAGAAGAACTTGGTTAGGTTAATAAGACGACCTAGTTGTAGACATCGCATGAAGGAAAAATGGAAGCCTTAGAGCTTCCAGGCATTCCTAGACTAGACAAAGAAATGCTCCACAAGCTCGGCTACCTCTTGCCATAAGGCTGGCAAGGAAAACTTAGGAACTTACCCACTGGCCATTTTTGGAACAGGCCCCTGAAAAAACCTTTCGCATCTTGTAGCCCCCATCTCAAAGGTAGAATAATTTCTTCCCCAATAGCAATACCAAGATATTTTTTAATATCTTCTTCAGTAAGCTTGACCCTTATCCCTTGGAAGGTTGTGGAATCACCACACCAATGAGAAATGGAGGCATCTACAAGATGAGAGTCTCTTACAAGCTATGGGAGAATGTTGTCTCACCCAATCCTCTACACTAGCAGCCATAGTTGCTAGTTATTTTGGTACCTCTGGTAGTCAAGCTCAAATGTGGGCAAGTGTCCCTTGGCTACCATGGCCTCTTACCACTACTGCAGGGCCTTTTGGAGAATGAGTGCTAAAGACAACAGGGACACATTTTGTAAAACGAGAGCATTCTGGGCCTTCCACATGATTCAAAGAATGGTGTCATTATGGCAATCCCCATGCAAGTGCCACCCCATGGCAGTAGCTACCTAAATAGCACACGTAACAAGGCATTGGTGTAGGAAATGTTCAGATGTATTAGCGGCTGCAATGTAGAGGGGATAGGTGTCAAGAATCTACAAACCCCATGCTCAAAGCAATGCCTAGATAGGCATTGCACCATGTGCCACCAACTATAAAAAGCATTTAATTTTCTCTAGCATGCAACCCTACCAAATCTGCCTCCATCCCAGTGTTGGACCACATAGTAATGTATTTTGAATATTGCAAGTACATATCATTGTACTTTGTATTTTATTATTATTTTTTGAGATGTTTCAAATCATACTAGAGTCATCATTAGTTGTAATTGGTTTCAAGGATATAGAAAGTCTAGTTTTTTTACTTTCCCTAGAAGATATAGAAAGAAGTAAATCGAGTAGCAATTGTGAGTTTATGATGAAATTTATCTACTTTCACAACTTACCTCTTCAATAAAATAGTAGAAATGGACAAGGTAGTGTCTTCAAAACTATATTCAAAGCAATTTAAAGTCCTCTTTGAATAGATTTGAATCTTCGTAACCACATTATGCTTGCTTGATTGCACAACAAGGGAAGACACCTGTGAGAATGACAAGTCTTATTAACCTGGAAAAGCCAAAGTGAAGCACTATCTAGTTAACCCTATCTGAAACTGAATTTTTACATTCATACACTAAGACCCTTTTAGATCTATCAAACAACCATTTCAAAATTCCTTTTACAATTTTTTTTTAATCCATTACTCAGTGTCACCTACTAGAATTGAACCAATAACCTAGGGTTTCCATACCAAGATTCTTACCACTAAACTAACACATTGTCTTTAAATTCTGGCAATGAACATTTTTGTGACTTTTAAAGTACATGCTATTTATTAAATAAAGGATGATTTTATTTATTCTACAATGTACTGTAATTTTGGTCTTTTGCACTTCTTAGAAAACCAGAGTATACATGAAATCTACAATGATTATGTGCATGTTGCACTTATTTCCCTATAAGGTGACATTTTAATCCAACTGCATAAAATTTTATTTTTTAAGGTTTCAACCAAACTTCAGCGTTAAAGTTTATAAGCTAAACCTTATACGAAGAAACTACTTATACCACTGTTTGCTAGTGATAAAATGTAGTGATTTCATGAAATTTGAACCAAATAGGAGTCTTTTGAAATTTGGGTAAAATAACCATGATAATTTTAATACATTAAAAAAATTGATTAAATGAAAAACAATGAATTGCAAAAAAGGACTTATGTAGCAAACCCCATTTTGTTGACAAGGCTAGGATGATGATGCTGATGAATTATATAAGAAACAAATTTGAATTATGTCTTTGTAAACTTCAACCTATTATTCCTAAGATGAGATAGAACTTAAAATCTATTTAATCATTATAGAAAAATTTTTCTTCATCACTCATCAGCATCATCATGGTGCCTTTATCCTATCAATGTGGGCTCACCCATTAAGGTGGACAAAGGATTTGATGATGATTTGCTGTTACCTATTATATAATGAGTAGATGTTACAAATAAATGACAACTTGAACATGGGAATTTTAGAACTTAAACATTTAAACACTTTGAATTTGTACTTCAAAAAGAGTCATAAGGTTTTAATTTGCATAACATACAGTTATGCTCCACATGTTAAGTATCATATGGTATAGCAATGGGACACTAGACATTATGTTGGCTTTCAAAGTGGATTTTTAAAATTAGCAGTTCATGGATTTAAGTAGATGTTTTAAAATTAGCATTATATAATGTACTTAAGTTCATAATCGAATAATATTTATTTTTTAAAACTTGGTTTCTTGTTTGGATCACTTGTCTAATGCCCTATGAATTTCAATTAATAAAATCTTGTACAAAAATGCCCTATTTTTGTGCTATGTTTGTCTTGTTAACCGAAATGTTTTGAGCACAAATTTTGACAAAATTTTAGTCCTTAGAAATGCGTTTGTTTATTATTCATGTATGTATTGGGTTTTCATTTTAAAATGCTATTTTATTAAACTAATGATTGCATAGGACATTCCTTAGAATTGCATTTTATTTTAAGTTGTCCGAAATTGTTGCACATTGTCATTTTGAAAGATATCACATATATTCTAGCTGCAGAGTGATGCTACAGGAAATCGTCCAGAAATATTCTTCAAGCTTTATTTCCATGAGCGATGAACAATTTTAGAGGTTGCAAGAGATCCTGGAGGTAGCCGAGTGATTGAGGCTTTTCTAACTTCAAAAGTTTCTTCAAAGCAGAAATTTTGAATTATTTTCAAGTCATTTTGTATAATGAAATGACATTGTAACTGTGTGAGACCTAATTTGGATTATCTTGAACGTTAATAGAGAAATCAATACAATTATCGTTAAAAACTAAAAGTATCAACTTCTTGTTTTATTCTGAAGGTTACAAGGTTACTTTGGGGAACTTGCTCAGGAATTGTACGGTGCATTTACTGTTTCAAAATGCTTTTTAGCAGCAGACCTGTCACTTAAAGAGGTCATTGCTTCTGAACTTGCAAATGTGCAAAATGAACTTTCAAGATTGAAGCACGGGTTACATCTATTAAGAGTCTGTGATGCGAACAGGTAGAATGTTAGCTCTGTAAGGGAATATTTATTTGTTCCTTAAACTAATGAATCTTTACTTGGATTCTTGATGTTTTTTTTGACCTTTTACAATTTTCGTGGTTTCATNTCACTATCTCTTGCATTTTTATCATTTTCGTATTCCAATCCAAAAATGTTGGTAAAAGATTCTCGAGCTGACTCTTTAGAACTTTGACATGATCTCCATTCTGCAGGTCCTTTTACATATCTGAACAAAAACAATAAAAAGACCGGTCAAATCAAAATTACTTTCCATCAATTTCTGCTATGTAAGACAGAACAAGTGCGTATGAAACCACGAAAATTGTAAAAGGTCAAAAAAAACATCAAGAATCCAAGTAAAGATTCATTAGTTTAAGGAACAAATAAATATTCCCTTACAGAGCTAACATTCTACCTGTTCACATCACAGACTCTTAATAGATGTAACCCGTGCTTCAATCTTGAAAGTTCNCCTAAAATTAGAATAACTTTCTTTATTAATTAATTTCAATTTCATTCACAATTTAAATCAATCATTTATTCTTTAAATAAAATTAACTATTATATCAATTTAGTCAAAAGCATAACTAATTTTAACATTTTATGTATCAATTTTTCTCATTTAATTCATTAAGCAAATTTTTCATTAAAGTAATGAATATATTTCATTCATGAATTAATGTAAGCAGAATTTTAACTGCGATGATAGTAAATGTCAACAATTGTTGTAACTAACTACACAGTTTGATTCTTACTTACGTATCAATTTTGCTCATTTAATTCATTGAGCAAATTCATCATTAAAGCAATGACTATATTTCATTCATGAATTAACGTTAATAGAATTTTAATTGTGGTGCTAGTAAATGTCAACACCTATTATAACTAACTATACAATGGCATTCGATTCTTACTTATAAGACTTGTGATCTCCTTTGGTTTACCTCTTGGTGATGCCATTGTGCTCTATTGTTCACCAATTTAAAGTACTTTAACTAGGAATCTCAAATACCTTACATATACCCTAATGCTATTGTCCTTTGTTGTTTACCAACTTTACTTTAACTAGGAATCATAGATGCCTTATATATAGCAAGGTTGATTTCAATTGATTAACTTGCTCAACATTTGCCTTTGCCTTTGAAGTTTCTGGAAAGTTAAGTTTGTTGTAGAAGGAATTTTTTTCTTAGAATGGTCTTGACTCTTGAATAAAAGAATTTTACAAGACACAAGTGTGCCTATGTTTTGAACTTTGTGATTTGAACATAATTTCCCCTCTATTGTAATAAAGTACAGTTAACACTATTTGAAATAATTTAAATGAATTTGAGGCAAAGGTTGAACAAAATTGATTTTCCTTGCAGATGAAATAAGTTATCTTTAAAGGTCAAATTGAAATAAAAGATTGCAAATTTTAGTTTCGATAAAGTGATATTACTATAAAAAATAGCAAAGTTAATTAGTCAAAAAAGTAATAAAGCAAAAAAATTCATGCATTTTTGGAATTTTTTTAGTTGGAATTATGGCACTTAGAAACTAAGTAGCTAAAAATACAAGAAAACAAGAAAAAAACAAGAAATATAGTTTAGTGTGAGCAAGGAAAAAAAGAAGAAGCAAAGAAATACAATGGAACATGACCAATGAAAAAATGAAGAAGTAAAGAAATACAATTGTGTGCAAGTAACAGAAAAACATTGGAGTAGAGAAAAGGAAAAGGTTATGTTCTAAACTTGAGATCTATACTTTGTAATTAGAATGCACTACCAAAATATTGGTAATTACTTTAGGATTTTTTCATTTTGAATTGTATTTAAATAATATTTATGGTTCCACCAATGCTTGGAAAGTGGGCAGTGGTGAGAGAATGTAAAGGGTTTAATCTAGTTGCATGAGCTAGTAGAGTTATTGGGCATGGCATAGTAATCAAATATTATAGTCTTTCTAATTCTTCCAACTTTTGCAATCATGAAGGACATTTGTTTAATGCTTGTCATTTTTTGCTCAAGAAAAAAGATTCTGAAGAAAAGAAAAATATGTTAAAGTTGAAAATATAAAAAATCAAGTTAATGTCAATGATAAGTAGGTGCCCTCTTACAACTCTAAGCTAAAAAGCTACCTACTTAAACAAACTAAATAGAGTGATGGATTACACATGGAGTGGTAGATCACAAGGTTATTTTTGTTAATTGAATTCCAATTTGGATTTCTCAAACTTGGGTTGGCATCTTCCCTCTTCAAAATGAGGTATATCCTATCCACATAAGAATTTGATGCTAATTATTTAGGTGCTCATGGTCCATATGCTAATGCTCGTAATATCCAGATAGCCAGAAGTAGGTGAAGGGTATAGAGATCAATAACCAACCCTTAGCCTTAGGAAAGGACCATCCCATTTCAGCATTTCAGAAATTGTCCCAATACATATTATGTAAGTAACCACAATGTATTAGATGAAGGAGTTAATTATATTATAGAATTATTGGGTCCTATATTTTGAGCAATCTCCAAAGGGTCCAAATGAATTAGGAGAGATTCCTTTTATGTTGAGGGTGAGTTGAAGATTAGGAGTTGAGGGGGAGAAGGTGCAATACACACTTCTTTGGGTTGGGTCAATTATCTTTGGATGTGCTATCCTAATTTGTGGACTTGCCCAACCAGAGCCTCAAAGATCTACAAAACATTAGAAGATAATGAAGTTTTCTTCAATCTCTTGGGTGTTGGAAATTTGGGAAAGTAGACATTCCGATGAAAGGTCTTTGGATAGGACAAACTCATCACAAAATGATTCGGGATGCTTTGTCTAAAGAATTCACCCTTTTGTGCCGAGGTCTAGGGGTGCATGTAAAGGATTGGTTTAGTAAGGGGCAATTGAGAATTCCATTAGTCTTTCATGATGATAATAGACATGAACAATTCACAGATATTCTTGACATCCTTAAAAAGATAGAGCACCCAGCTTTTCCTTCCTCCCCTCCCACACCATTACAACCCACCCCTCCACCCCCCACCCCACCCCACTCCCTTCTCTCTCTCTCTCTCTCTCTCTCTCTCCCCCCAATGCAACCCATGAAGATACTTTGCATTTTTCTTCGATAAACCAAAGATGCTTTATAGGAAATCCTTTTCCAAAAGTGAGGGGATAGGATCTTATTTATAGGTTGCATTATCAACCACAAGTAAGGTTTGTTGTCTTGGCTGTTGGCTCATCATGTAGTGCTGACTTAGGGAAAACTCTAGAGATGGGGTTTCATCATGGCCTCCCAATGTATCCTTTGTTATGAGGAGATTTAAACTGCAAGGCATCTTTCCAAGGAATGTTATTTACAAATGTTGTAGGTTAATGTTTTTGCAAGTGGACTGGGATCTTGTGGGATCAATGTTGGATAATGATTACAGAAGGGTCCATCATTCAAAGCCACTTTCATAGGATTTCATTATGGGTAGAGGTCACATGGAAGATTTGGCTTGAGCAAAATGCTTGCACTTTTCATGCGAAGTATCTAAACTCTCCCTACAAATGCCTTTTGAAAGCATTCATCAACTTTCACTTGTGGAAAAACATCCATGAATGCACAATGATAATAATCAACACTCATGACTCCTTGTGAGATGAGTCGATGTGGCACTTGTAAACTATGTTCTTTTGCTTTTCTAAATATGCACACCCTCTGTTTTAAATGAACTTTATGATGTTACGCATGGCTATTTTTGGTTTTTAGTTTTGATGTCCTATAGAAATGCTTGGGGATTTTTGATTAGTTGGAAATAGGATAAGATTCTTTCCCCCCTAGAGTTGATGCATGATTCTTCTAATGGTTTGGTTCCTAGTTAGCTTCATGATCTCAGTGTTCATCTATATTGCTTGAGGATCTTCTACACTCCATGATGATACTACTGTTGTAATTGTTGATTTGGGGATGCATCCCTTTTATTATATAAATAACCATACTTTCCATAAAAAAATAATGATTAAATGGTAATAAATAATTTAGAGAAGATAGAAGTTCTTATACATATTTTTACTAATACTAGAGAAAGTGTTAAGTAGTCTAGACAAATAGCTCATAAGGAAAATTTTTCCTTGTCTAACAAGAATACTATTAACTTGAAAATTAAAACTAGTGTTGACAAGAAGATTATAGTTGATGCTGAAGATTATTGATGTAAGATTAATAACAAGTGACGAGGTGAAGATCTTCCATAAGTGTTGCCTCTTTATTTCTTTGATATAAATACTAATGTTAAGCCACAACTCTCTATCTAAAATTCTTTTATGCTATTTTAAGTTCAAGCATGGATGTTGAAAAGTGATGTAAATTTTGTTAGGACCAGGCCTTCCTCCCTTATAGTAATTAGTTTTTTTCACTTATTTTTTCAATGTATTAATTTTAAGACTTTTCTCCTATGTAAATAGTCCTAAAATTAGAAAGTTTTTTCTTTCTACATATATTTTTTGATGATGTTTACCCAGTGTTAAGCTTGTGATGTACTCAATTTTATTTTATTCTTTTTTTCTCATTATTATTTTTTTGTTAGCATTTAACCTTTACAGTGTATCCCCAACAACATCACCCTCTCCCCCTAAAAAAAAAATTTTATGCTCTTTATTTTTAGTATTGATAGTCTAAAGTAATGCAAGTCATATCACATTTCTATATACATATCCACATGTAAATAGAAAAAGGATTATTCTCTCTTTGATGATGTTGATTAAGTAGATCTATGGATGGACGACTTTTAAACTATGGGACAGTGAGCAACAAATTAGGGTGATTGCACTACTGAGTTAAAGTCCTTTGATACATCTTACTCATGCTAGTGTTAGGCTACTACCATGCACTAGAAAGAGTTTCTAAAGATATGTTGGTAGTCTCTACTTGAACACAAAGGATTGTCTCTATACCTACACATCACTATAATGGGTGGAGGAAGTTTGTATGCAAAGGAAAACCATTTGCTGGATGTGGCAAAACTAGTTTCTCTTGTATGGAGCAAAGGTATTGGATCTAATATGTGTAGAGGAAGTTTACATGTGAAGCAAGCCATTTTCTCTAGGTAGAATTGTTGATTCCTTTTATATAGACAAGACATTGTATTTGCAATGGGTTGAGGAAGTTTACATGTTGAGGAAAATCACTTACTTTGGATGCAAAGTTAGATTCTTCTTATGTGGCCAGGACATTAGGTCTCTCTAGACCTAGATTGTGTGAGTTTCTCTAAGCCATCAATAATATTAAGTTGAGTTACAATTTTGTGCTTTACAATTAATAACCCTAGCCACTAGACCTTCCTGGTTAAAGTTGTTTAGATGAGATTTGAGTTATTCAATTCCTCATGGGGTCAAACATGAAATAATTTGACTATAGGTACATCCCAAGATGTATAGCCTATAAGATATGTTAGAAGAATTATAGAGAAATATAATGATGTTTATAGAATACACACCATCTTTTTAAGCTATAAATTCATCATGGGCTAAAGTTGTTCATTGTGAATTTTAGAGATTGGAGATTCAAGTCTTTAGAACATGTGATTGACAAAATGGTACCAAGCATTGGTTTGCAATATTCAAGGAAGAAGGTATGTTGAATATAAATATTAAGAGACATTCAAATTTTTTCAAACATTGAAGGATGGTTCTATCATAAGTAATTTTAGACCAAAGAATTTCTAAATATCAAAGAGTTTATTTTTGAAGGAGACATTATAATTTGTTAATTTCAAATTTATGCCTTTGTATATTAATTCCCCAAAATTGATGTTATAAATGCTTTGTAAACATGAAAAATTATAGTTAAGATTCCTTGACATGAGGACACCCTTGGTTTAGTCCTATTTAGAAAAAAATATTTTAAGTGTTAAAATGGACATAATATGTAAGCCAAAAATGGACCTCAAGTTATGAAAGAATGAATTCCATAGATAAAAAATAAAAACCACAAAATATCCTGAAAATAATTTAAAAACCTTGAAAAGGAAGACCATAAAAATGAAAAAACAAATACATGGATGTTATAATTCCTTATAGGCCAAGAAAAGGCCATGGAGCTAGTGATATGTGGCTTAAGTGGTTACCCCGTTAACTTGTTAGGTAAGAGGTTATCAGTTTGGGTCACACTGGAGACATTTTTATATTCATCCATAATTCTTCTAATATATCGTATTGGCTATATGTCTAGGGGTGTACATAAAATTATTTTTGGATTCAACCCATTGTTCTACTAAGTAAATGCAATGGAAAGATGTAACATCCTACTACCTAGCCTTAGGTGAGAAGATGATAAGTGGTAGAGTAGACCCTATATCTAATCATATAGATAATAAGTATTCATGTACAACATATTTGAATTTCGTGGAGTATACTAACATGGATATCAAGATAGCTAGGTGATAGATTGTTAGTTGTTTTCTTCCCAATCACAATTATGTGGGTTGGTTCATATTGTTAAGTATGATTGAAGCATATGCCATTAATGCTATAGTGGCCATGTCTAAAATATTATAAAAATATTAAAAGATAAAAAAAATCTAAGTTATCTATCTTACATTCAAGAAATAAATTTAATATAGCCTACACATTGAGCATATGTTCCTAACTTTCTGTACACATCTTAAACATATGCTAATGTTATTGGGTTACCAAGTGTTTGTTGCCAGATGTATCAAGTGATACACTACTAGGATTACCAAATGTTAATGTGTTTATGCTAGAAGTTGGTCATACTCATGTAGTCATAACTATTATGCATTGAATTATAAGTTATTGGTTAGTAGCACAAAAAAATAAAGATTAAGCTAAAGTACATTTGAAATAAGTTGCATTGAATGTAAATTTAAGCTAAGTTAAAGTGTTGTAATGAAGTGAAACAATCTTGATCTTTATTTTCATTCATGCAATGTGTCTAAGTACATAATGCTTAAATAAATATTTTGGATAATTAATTCAAACCACATTATAGGCACTCACTAACTGCTTATATTTTTAGATGAACAAAATTTTGCTAAGATTGTCAACCAAATAGTGTCATATATGTGGTGGGTGTGTGCATTTATATAGGCATTTATTATTTCTACATCAATGCTACTACATTAATGTAGTTAATCCTATGTTGATGATGTTGCATCAATATTATTGTGTTGATGTTTTGGACTAAACATAACTCATCATACCCTCACGACTAACTAAAAGCTTTTTCTTGAATTTAAAAAATTTTGGTGGAGTTTGTTGATAAAAATGTAGGAGTGACTTGATTGACTCCAATTAACTAAATAGAGTGTTGTATTACAAAATTTAATTAAATACTTTATAGATTTGATAATTGAAAAAATTTTATAGATTATGCTTAAAAAAATTGTACAAATATTTATAAAGAAACCAAGGTGTATGCCTTATGTGATCCTAGGTGGTGGTGGCTCCTCACACCTTGGTGCTAGTTTTGATTGCCTCGTTATTGCTACTACTACGCTTAGCTAAAATGCATCAATTAGATCTCCCATTTTCTCTTCCTTTGTCCTAGGATCATGAATAGTCTAGGTCAATTCACCTAGCTTTTTGTTATAGGTATCTCCCAAGAACATTATAAAGTTGGGAACATTTTGTGTGTTGATAAACTAGGTAGTGAATTTTCTTTTTCAATATTAAATGGCATAGCAGTATTCTTTAGCTCTTAGTAGTCTACCATCATTTTGGCCAAATTTTTGGTAATGATCTATTGATCTTCAAATATAGTTTTTAGAATCTCAATCTCTACGTTGGCTATCTCTAGGTTTTGGTGCACCTCCTTTTCAAGCTTGTGCTCATTTTCATACATTAAGTATGAGCTATTCACCTACTTCTCCAACTCTATCCTAGCTTGCTAGTAGTAAGCATGGCTAAGTTGCAATAATAAAGGTCAGTAAGCTCCATGTATTTAGTCATTTTCTCTATTTGTAGCTCCTTGGCACATATTTTTTCTTGATTGTATGTATTCAATTCATCAAATATGAACTAGTGTACATCACCTTGAAGTGCTAGAGAGCTTAATTCATCTTTACCTTGGTTAGTCAAATTTCTTTTTCATGTACACCTATTTCCTATAATAATTTTTGTGTTTTCCATATTTTAAGATCATATAGGTGGTAATCTTGATTGCCAATCATTGGTGGATGGTATGTATCTCCTCCATAGAGAGATTCTTATTTTTGACTTTTAATCTTTGTACGTGCACATGTACTTTAGCTAACTACTCTTGCTAGTACTTAAGGTATTCTTCCATTTGTTCTTACTGTTTCTTCACCTTAAACAATCTCTTATTTTCCTTAGCCAATTCTTTATTTTCTTTGCACATCATGGTGAGGTTCTTTTTTATTCCATTTAACATAGCTTCCATTAAGGATGCATCCTAGGTGATCTTCTCCTTCTCCATCTTAACTTGTTGTTTCATCTTGAGTTACTCATAGGTATAATCCCTTGCAAGGCTTAGTTAATTGAAACCATGATTTGATAAGAGGACTCTAAGTTGTGTAACTTCAGGCTAATTCAATGAAGTAGCCTTCAAAAGTCATGTTTCAGAAATGATGAGCTTTCCTTTTGTCTTAATGAGTGCTAACTAGGTAGATGTGATATTTTATGGGATGTTGAAGACATCTAAAATTAATGGCCTAGTATCCACCAATCCTTTTAGCACCTTCTTATGTTGTATTGCACTCATTCCTCATGATCTAATTCTTGCAAACAATTGAATATTTGCCATAACAGCAAAATCTAGAATTGGTGCCATAGGAATCCTTAACACTTTGTTGATTTTGTGTGTCACCATCTTTGATGTTGTTTCTTATTCTTTTCTTGGTACTATGACTACTATGGCTTCCTCTCCTTCTTCAAGCATCACAAAAAAGGTTGTAGCATTACTCAAGATTTTTGAAAATTGTTTAGTAGGTAGGAATACTATAATCTCTTCAGTTGTAGGGTTGGTTTACATAGTAGTCTTACTTCATTGCACAGTGAATAGGTTGGAGAGATAATCTTGTTGTTAGCTAATGGTCCTTGTAGCTTCATTGAGATGGCTCATGACAAGATGATAATCTTTCATTCCTCTTGTAGATTCTTGGAAAGATGCTTTTGGTTTCCTAATTTTAACTATAGCACCCAAGGTTTTTGCATCATTTATTATTTTTGTTGGCAAAGGTGAAATCTTCTCTTGAAGCCTCCATGGTAACTTCTTCATTATCTCTTACCATAATGCTATTGTGGCCTTTTGGAATACATTGTTGGTGTAGTGGGTGATTTCTCATCTTTCGCAAAGTTTTCTAATTAAGCATGAGAAGAGGAATGTCTTCTTATATTTCTCATTATCTTTGAAGCACTTCTCAATTTCTAGGTGATGAAGCATCACTAAAAAAACTGCGTTGACACATGCTTGTCGACACATCCCTATTAATGGATCCGAGGATCCATTGATGCAAGTACGTTGACATTGATGTAGGCATTCCCTATATAAATGTGTACACTACTTATGACATCTATCGATTGTAGCCTTAAGTGATTGTATAACATTTTATTCAAGTGCATCTATATTTGGATATATTTACATGAACAAAAATAAAATGGAGATTTATTCTATTCATTGTAGCACTTGGACTAGCATAACTTTACTTTTCTACAATTTATTTTACATGCAATTTACTTTCATATTATTAAGCAATTAATATTATCCTTCATAAGCAATGTAAGTATGACTACTTCAAGCATAATATATTAATTCTTGGTAATCCTAACAGTGGATACCTGGTACACCCAAAACTATACACTCAGTAACCTAGTAGCGTTAATATATGTTCAGGATGTTTACGGAAAGTGGAAACAAATACTCTATGTTAGGATAGTTAATTAATGAAGTAGTTAATTATTTAATTGATTTAAATATTAAATATTTATTCACTTAATCATTTAGCATGTAAGAAAAAATAATAAAAAAGCATAAAAATAAATATCATATGGCTCAACACACTTAACTATACTCATGGATTAACATAAGTATGAATTGGAAAGACAATGACTCATAACTACTGATGAGTGGCTAGGTACTCCTATGCCCAACCATATGAATATGAGTGTTCACACACAATTTGGTCAAACTCCAAGGATTAAGTGCTTATGCGCTTACATAGAACAAGGATGGGTTATGTGATCATTGTCTTCCCAAGCTTACTTGTAAGGCGAAATTGTATGGTTAAGTAAACTCGAGATATATGATTTTTATTGTTTTATTGTTTTATGTTTTATGTTCTTGATGCTTAAAAGAGAGAAATGAAGTAATTTAATAACTAATTTGATTTACCTAATTAACTATTTCCTAACTAGTCCTAACACCAGCATCCATTCCTACTCTTTGGACACATCCTGAACTAGGGTAACACTACTGGGATTACCAAACGCTAGTCGTTACTAGGTTAGCAAGTGTTCCATGTATGTTCGAAGTGGTCGTACTGAGTGTGCTAATTTGTTGATAATTAACAATTCAATAGAAATAACATTAATTAACTAATGAGAGTAGCAAATAATAGTAAATAACATTTAAATGAAATAATTAAGCTATTTTGAATGTTGCCAGGTTTATCACAAAGTTTATCTTTATTTCTAGACACAAGGTATGCTCAAGTACACAATGCTCAAATAAAGATCTATTCACTTTATGACTCCTACTATGGGCACTCAGAAATAATTCTAACTCTAGAAGGAAAAAACTACAAGAGTTTAGCTAAGGGACTAAAAAACTAATATGAAACCAAGTGCCCCCTATCTCTTATTTATAGGCAATGAGATAGGTTCCAACATCGCATGTCTAATATCGTGTATCCAATATCGAGGGTCCGATATCGGGGGTCTGATATCATGACTCATCATACTCCCACGACTAAATGAAAACTCACCCTCAAGTTCCTTACAAAATATTGAGAAGGTATGGGATTATTGACTGAATAACAACTGATGGTGGCATGGAATGATAGACTCAAAGTGCTCGGTGAATGGATTGACAAACGTATTACAGCATTGGTGTTCATGACCATTATGGTGAACACTGCACATAGATGACATCTAGACCCTTATTTTACAGCTTGAAGAAAGAGAGAGAGAAGAAAATGAGGTGCGTTGCTGCTGATGTCAAAATTGTGCACACCGTTGTTCATCCATTGCCACATGATTAAGTGTGTTCCTTCATAAATGCTCCAGCTCCAATCCATCTTGAGTGATCCTTCCTATCCCAGTCCATTGTTCATGTGATCGCCATCTTTACACACAACACAGTCATGAATTAGTAAGGATAGATAATATATAATGTAATTGATACCTTGCCTCGATATGAAGCACACTGGCTAGGTTGTGGGTATGACAGATACTGGGTTAAAGGTTTGTAACTTGATAACTACCCAAGTTGTAGGGGTCAGCTAAGTAATGAAATGAAATGGAAAAATTTGCGATAGGCCCCCATGACTAAGAGTGAACCTCTAGCAGCAATAGGGTGGAAAATGAAAAAACAAGAAATATGAGAGAAATAACAATGGTGAAGCCAATAAAACAAAAACAAAAATAGATGTCATGGATGGGGTGAAACGAGAAATAGTTGATTGCAAGAAATGTTTTAAGGGAAAAAACTTAACAATTACACTAAAAAGGAGTGTCAATGGGTTCTCCCCAAAGCAGGCTCATGCCCTTTATGCCCTGACAAACCCACAAACTGAAGAGTTTGTAGGCTCTTGGAATGACATATGGAGACAATTATTAAGAATTCACCCACAAGAATTTACCAAAGAATAACAATGCATCGACCAAAATATATACTAATCATAAAACTAGCAATGAGATGGAATATTGGGATGAAATATGGAAAGAGAAGAGAGAATGGAATGGGATCCCAAAATCAAGGTTGTGTAAAGTCCCTTATGTATTTTGTGGTTAAGGTAACTTAATAAAATTGATTCCAAATCTAGATTAAAACTAATCACATCCAGTGACCTCACATCAACACACTTGACCAACCCATCCTCTTGAAGCAACAAGAATACTTCCATAAAGCAACTACCATTCCAACAAGAGAAGAACAGAGAAGTAAGAAATGAGAAAGGGCCTTAATTAGAGGGAACCTTTAGGCATGGGTAACATATCTTTCTAGTGCCATAACTAGTTCTTGTAGGCCATGTTTCTTTATTATGTCTAAGGGGTGTGCTTTTAATTCTCACCAGGTTGTTGTTGTTGTTTTTTTCTTTTTTTCTTTTTTCTTTTTTAAGTGAGAACCACACCATGCAAAGACTTATTTGATTTAGTCAACTTCCTAATATTGGTCAATAGTGGAATGGAAAAGATCCATGAAAGACATCTAAGTACTCAAGAGAATGGCCAGCACAAATGTGTTGAATCCCCATTCAAGTCACACCCTTCATAATCCATTTGAATCTTTCCTTGGTTTGAAGAATACCAAGCCACAAATTCATTAATAAGTTTAATTAGAAAAAAGGATAATATAGTTTCAAAACTAAGGGAGACCATAGAGTTGAGTGGATGAATGGATGATATGGACTCATTGCCTATTTTATCAAAAGGAACCATATCTTAGCATCACATTAAAAGTCAAAGGTAAGAACCAAACATTAGCAGTCAATACTATTATAGTACAATCCACCATCATGAGCACTTATTATATGATGAGTGAAAGTAAATCAAACAAAATATAATAGAGAAATAAATAGTAAAAATGTTAATGATGGTGTAAAAAAAAGTAAATATGAAAAATGTGTAAAAAAATAAGAAAAAAGAAACTAAGGGCTTAGAATAATTAGCATGGGTGGCCATCTCCCCCATGACTAAGTTGGAAGGAGGAGATCCAAAATAATGAGTAGGGTTGTCCATCAACAGAGGTAGTGTTAGTACTAGCGATTTTGGGATCATGGAAAGGTTTGGTTTGTTGGATGTTGACCAATAATTTCTTATTTGGGCTTTCAGGTTTATAGATTATCATGGCCCCTGAAGGAAAAGTTTCATGAATGATATAAGCTCCTTCCTACAGCATTTGAAATTTAGTTCGTTGTGGCACATGTGTGGGATTCCAATAAAGAGCCCTATCTCCTAGTTGGTATTTGACTTTTCTAATTCTTCAATCATGACATTGTTTGTTAAAGACCTTATGTAGTTCATTGGATGATAGTGTGGCTAATTGGTTTTCATCTAGCAAGTTAAGGTTTATTAACCGTTCCTTTTACACTAGATTGAGGTCAAGGTTAAGGTCACATGCTGTAGATAGTGTATGGAGCTCAGCTTAGATAGGAAGTGTTGGAAGTTTACTGTACACTAACTCATAGGGAGAATAGTCTATAAGGAGTTTCCATGTGGAGTGGTAGGCCCAAAGGATGTCGTTTAGTTTGGTGCCCCAGTCTAGCCTACATTTGCTAATGGTTTGTGTCAAAATTTTTGTAATTTCCCTATTGGTGAATTTGTCTTGACCATTCACTTAAGGATGATATGGTGTAGTTAGTTTATGCTCAACTCCTAAGTGTTGCATCAAGTTTCAAAAAGTTGCACCTATAAAGTGTGTACTATTATCAGAAATAAGTGCACAAGGCATGCCAAACCTATTTACAATTTTTTGTTGGACAAATCATGTAGTGGTAGATGATGTATAGTCCATAACAGCAATTGCTTCTACCCACTTTATAAAATAGTCAATAGCAACAACAATGTATGCTTTTCCATTAGACATTGGTGTAATAGGCCCCATAAAATCAATTCCCCATATGTCAAAGGGTTCTAAGGGTTGAATCCATTATTGTGGATCCTTCATTTTAGCAGTCATTTCTCCATTGCGTTGGCAATGCTCACAAGATTGAACAAAATGTAGGCCAATAATATCCTGTAAGCAAAATTTTAATAGTTGTTCATCTCTTAGTGTAATGACCCCACAAGGGCCCTCATGAGTGTCTTGGAGAACTTGCAATTGATTTGCATTAGGAACACAGTATTGGACCAAGCCATCGGAACACACCTTGTAAAGGTACTTGTTAATTTCCATGAAATGTTTGACTCGGTGAAGAAACTGTTGTTTCTTTTTAATATCCAAGCCTTGTGGATGTTTTTTGTGTGAGAAGATAGGTAAGAATGCTACTATACCAATTTTTATTTGTGGGTGATTGATTGTTTATTACACCTGCAAAGAGGAGTTCATCTGGGAAGCGATTAGAAATTGGGTATTCATCTTCTTTGTTGTCCCATCGCAATCGAGATAAATGATCAGCAACAACATTCTTAGTTCCTTTACAATCGATCATCGTAAGATCGAACTCTTGCAAGATCATGAGCCATCGTATGATGAGAGGGATCATTGTTGGTTTATTCATAAAGAATTGAATTGTACTATGATCTATGTGTACAAATATTTTATAGCCTAATACATAGTGCCTAAATTTTTCTAGTGCAAACACCATAACCATTAACTCTCTTTCTATTGTGGTGTAGTTGAGTTATGCACCAAAAATACTTCAACTTGCATAGTGAATGTAATAAGGACGTTTTTGGTCATCTAACTATTTAAGTACGGCTCCTAAAGCAAAATTGGACGCATTAGTCATTATATGGAATGGTCTAGACCAGTCAAGAGCTTGTAGAATGGGTGTTTCTATGAGCTTCTACTTCAAGGTTTGGAAAGCCAACTCACATTCCTTGGTCCATTCAAATGGTATGTCCTTTTTTGTTAACTCTACCAATGGTTTTGTGATCTTTGAAAAGTTCTCAATGAAGCATCTATAATAGTCCATATGTCCAAGGAATGATCATACATCTTTTATGGTTTCAGGTTGATGAGTGATTCCTTAGATGACTTTAATTTTCTCAAGATCTACCTCCATCCTTGTTTGTGAAATTTTATGCCCTAATATAGTGCCCTCTTGGACCATTAAATGGCTTTTTTGCCAATTGAGCCTTAGGTTGGTTTCAACACATCGTTTCAATACTTGCTCTAATTGGTCTAATGCTTGTTGAAAGTCCACTTCTTAGGTGGAGAAATCATCCATAAAAACGTCTACAACATTCCCTATTTACTACTGAAATATACTAAGAACCAAACGTTGAAATGTTGCTAGGGCATTACACAAGCCAAATGGCATCTGCCTATATGCAAATGTCCCCCAAGGACTTGTGAATGTAATCTTGGCTTAGTCTTCTAGTGCTATTTGAATTTAGTTGTACCCACTATAACCATCTAGAAAACTATAATAGCAATTCCCTGCAATGGTATCTAAGAATTGGTCAACAAATGACAATGGAAAATGGTCTTTAAATGTTGCCATGTTTAACAGCCTAAAGTTTATACACATCCTTCATTTACCTTCCTTCTTAGGCACAATGACTAATGGACTAACCCATTCACTATCAATAATGGGGTAGATGAACCCAACTTTTAGAAGTTGTTCAATTTCTTCTTTAACTACTTGCTTAAGCTTTGGGTTCAGTCATCTTTACGGTTGTCATCGAGGCTTCATAGAGGGGCCCATTCTAAATTCTATGTTAGCATATCCCAAGATCTATTCCGGTTAATTAGGGATATGACCAAGCAAAGACTTTTGCCCATTTATTTACCATCTTTAGTAACTTTTCTTTTTATTGAGAAGCGAGCTTGGCGTTAATGATTACCGATTTGTCATTTTTGAGAAATATATACTCTATACTAGTGGGCAATGGTTTTAATTTGAGGGGCTCTTGCTTAAACTCATTAGGTATTTTCAACTTCTCCCAGTTGATATTTTCGATGTCTAGGCTTGGAAGTTGGCAATGGACTTGCTCTAATGTATCTATGCTATCGATATAGGCACNAGACATCGAAAATATCAACTGGGAGAAGTTGAAAATACCTAATGAGTTTAAGCAAGAGCCCCTCAAATTAAAACCATTGCCCACTAGTATAGAGTATATATTTCTCNGAAAAGATCATGTATGCCTAGATGTGCATCAATCGTAACTAGCCATGCTCTTCCCATTATGATTGGGAAGTCCCCCTTATAGTTGTTAACTTGGATCACTAGGAAATCAGCTAGATACAACAACCCACAAACAGTAGTAACAATGTCCTTCACTAGTCCCAATGAAACCGTGATGGACTGATTGGCCAACTCTAAACGAATGTTACTCTTCTTTAGCGGAGGTAGGTTCTAGGATTTATACATTTTCTAGGAGATTAAATTAACACCAGAACTTGAATCCAAAAGAGCTTTATAGAGATCATTTCCAATGATTTGCAAATAAATAAGAGGACTTCTAGGATCAAAGAATTTCTTAGGAAGATGGCTAGCTTTAATCCAATTAGTGATGGCATGGGTTAACATGACAGTATGTGTTAAGTGTAGTTTTTGGTTCGAAGGAAGCTTTGAAGATTCAAATGGTGGTAAGACATTTGGAGGATTAGCTACTTGTGGTTTTAAGGACATGGTTGGACTATTGGTTCTAAAGAAAGGTCTTTTCTTTAATCGGTTGTCCAAACCAATAGTCGGTTGAGGATTGATAGCCCTTGCAGCGTTATGTTGCTACGGCTGGGTAGGAAGCTCGCCTTGCATAGTTGGGTCATGTGGTAATGGATTTGAGGGTGGAAGAGATGTAGATAGATGAGAGAGGTAGTACATATGTGGAACATCACCCCAAGAAGAAAAAGTTCTATAGTACTCAGGGGCCTAGTAGTGAGGTTGGAGAGCAATGTGACTAGTAGACTCACGTGGAGAGATCAATTGCTGAACGTAATACTTGTACGGGTCAGGTTGATGATAAGGGTACTGTTGATGTGGTGGTGGCATTCCCCATGATTGTGGGTGTTTCCACCTTTGATACTGTTCATTCGGTTGTGGTGGAGCTCCACTCGGATAATATGTTAAGTGTTGGTGAAACTGCCTTGGGTTACCTTGAGGATAAGGTAACCTTTTGGGTGTTTGTTGTCTGTTTAACCATGGGTTTAGTGTATATACCCCAAACTCTTGCAGATGTGACACTACTAGGCAACATCCTTTAGGATGGTCATATTGGCATATCTCATATCCACCATCACTATCTATGTCTGAATCCACAACCTCTTCAATGATAAAAACTTTGCCCTTATCCTTGTTACGTGCATATTTAGCTTCTTTCTTTTTTCTTCTCTCTTAGTCACTACTTTGTTCTCTAGACTCCTCTACTATTTTTAGAACAGTTTGAAATTTTTCATCTAAAGAGTTCCACATTGATCTAACTTTGTTAATACTTCTAATGCAATTTTTTTAATGGGCAAAGTCTTTCTATTCACCATATCTTCAAGTGGTGACTCTTCCTCATCTTCACAAAATCTAATTTCCTTCTTTCATAGGGAAGGATCTCTATTGTACTCTTCTACACTTTCTCTTTTCCTCAACTCACCTTCCTCCTTGGTAACTTGCTCCAAAAATATTTGTATTTGATGGGCTCTAAATTCAGATAGCCTTTTTTGGGCATAAGTCCCAAGGGTTCTTTGTGTTTCGTACCTAAGCCCATCCACGAGATGGCGTAGTTGTTCCTTTTGTGAGTAACCATGGCCAGGGCAACAATGTAATAACGTATAATATTGGCCCATGGCAACATCCAAGGGTTCATGTCCTACTTGTTTCCATCCTTGGATTTGCTTACACAATTTGGACACTCGAGAGTACGTCTGATACTTATCGTTGAATAGCTCCAGCATAGTACTCCATCGATGAATGGATTCCGATTCTAAGGACCAGTACGAACTTTTCACTTTCTTGATCAATGTCCATGGAAACAACTTTAGTTTTTGCCATTTGTTTTCTATATTTTTCAAGGCACATGCATCGTGGAAGGATTGTAGATGGTTTTGAGGATCAGCATTGTATTTCCCTTCAAATTGTGGGATGTTATTCATGTCTAGTCTTTTGATCCTACTATCCTTCTGGTGCCTTGTTGGAATCCTAACAACATCCATTATATTTAACATACTTTGGATGGTGAGTAGGGGTTCATCATGATCATACTGTCTATGGAATCTATCATACCTATGTTATTTCCTATTCTCCCTTCTTTCATGATGTGTCTCTCTGGAATGCCCTCATCCCCTTTCTTCACTATTTTCTCTGTAATTTCTACTTTGCTTACCGTTATCCTCATGGTCTTTCCCTTTGAGACTGTGTTCAGATTTCGAAGGAGAGGGGGAAGGAGATGATGAAGGTGAAGGAGAAGGAGGACTGGCACCATGATGATGCCTGTCACCCTCTCTTTGGTGGTCGCGATCTCAATCATGATTATGATCGGAATTTCCATCTTGTTATGTGTTTGTGTTTCTTTTTTGGACCCTTTATGTCCGTTGGTACTAGAACCTAGGTTATGGATAGTTGAGTGAAGATTCTGATACACAACTCCTTGACTGAAGTCAACAAGAGGAATATTGTTTTGTGGGAAACCTCTTGAGATAGGTTCACCACCCTCTGTTTTCACTTAGGACATATGGGACATCCTGAGACCACTTACCCTTCATGGATTTGTAATGTCTCTCCT
>MNCI01016537.1:108684-146226 GCA_015680685.1 Gnetum montanum
TATGCTCGAAGTGGTCGTACTGAGTGTGCTAATTTGTTGATAATTAACAATTCAATAGAAATAACATTAATTAACTAATGAGAGTAGAAAATTATAGTAAATAACATTTAAATGAAATAATTAAGCTATTCTGAATGTTGCAAGGTTTATCACAAAGTTCATCTTTATTTCTGGACACAAGGTGTGCTTAGGTACACAATGCTCAAATAAAGACCTATTCACTTTATGACTCCTACTGTGGGCACTTAGAAATAATTTTAACTCGAAAAGGGAAAAATTGCAAGAGTTTGGCTAAGGAACTAAAAACTAATGTGAAACCAAGTGCTCCCTGTCTCTTATTTATTGGCAACAAGATAGGTTCTAACATCGCATATCCGATATCCCTTGAGCATCTCCAATATCGAGGGTCCGATATCAAGGGTCCAATATCGTGACTCATCAACTACCTAATTCACCATCTAAGAATATCAACAATTCAATCAAATCATGCATATAGGCTAGTGATTTGTATGGTGGGGTGTAGGAAATATCCATTGCTTCTCATTGGCACCATTGCCGAGGATTTATTTTAACTAAGTGTAGTAAGTATTAGTAGATAATGAATTCATATAAAGTTGTTGTCAAGAAAACATAATGAATTATCTTTCCTACAAAATAATAATCATATTCTATAATGACACACTTTATCAAAGTCACTAAAATGGCTTCTTCTCATAGAAATGATTCACTACCACATGTCAATGATTCCAATCAATACCATGATAGAACCAAAAGGACTATTGGTGAAAAACCTCAATAGCTAAAAGTTGTCTATGCCCATCTAGATCCCTACTATTTGAATTTCATTTTCATTCTTCATCATGATGAACAACTACACTTTATGGATATGGAGCATAAAGTTTTGTTAACTCTTGATCAATCTCTTTTTGCAATGCTCATGGACAATCTCTTAAAGCTGGTAATCAAGTCATCCAACCCAGAGTATGGGGTAATAGATCATACCTCCAAATACTATCAACCAATAGATTCTTAGTGATGAGCGACGAGATAACCCTACGCTCAACCATATGAATCACAAGCGTTCATGCATGATCTAGTCGAATTTCGTGGATGGGACTAGTTGTGGCATCTGCAGTTTGCTATCTTCCCACTTGGACTAGTGATATCTTTATCATGTATGGTTTAGTCCAAAGTGAGGCATATGATGTGGTCTAATTTCTATGCTACTCCTAATGATGATAAAGAGATAAATTAATTAAACTAATAAATGATGTAAAACAAGATCTAAACTAGCCTAACACAAGTAACTGCTTCACTTTCCTAGACACATCCTAAATACATAAAGCATTGCTAGGCTACCAAACATTAAACATTCCTGGGTTATCAAGTACTATATGTATGCTCGAAGTGGTCATGCTTGTGTTCATTAACAACTAGAAATAAATTGCTTAATGCAAATGCATTTAAGTAGAAAGCATGAAAGTAAAGTGCAATAAAGGAAATAGTAATATATTCTCATTGCTACAAGGATTATCAAAAAAGTTCATTCTATTCCCATCATACTATTGTGCTTAGGTACATCAATGTTCAAACAAAGAACCATACATACTTAGACTCCTTTTGTGGGTACTCAGAAAATATTATAACTCTGAGGAAAATAAATGACAAGAGCTTCACTACTCTGATTGAAAACTAACTTGAAAACTGAATCAAAATGGAAGCCCAGCATTGTATTTATAGGCTAGAGTATATACCTCGATGTCACATAAGTGACATCATGGCCTCGATGTTGCATACCTGACATCAAAGCAAATAGAAAATAACGATTCATCAAATGTCAAGGCTTCGATGTCAAGGCTCCAATGTCAAGACAGGCAAATCATGACTCATCACTTAACTTAGGAAAGATCAATGCATGGAGGCATGCTATGAAGCCTCTAAGGCCAAAAGGGTCTTGACACTATTGTTTTTGCAATCACAAAAGAAAGGTTCTAAATTTTTCTCAAGGTAATCTCAGCATCAAGAATCTCCTCCTTTTAATGAAAAAAGACACACTTCACCAATGGTTATAATCAACCTTGGAGAATAACTAGGATGAAGAAAGGATAGAGTCCAAAACTAGGAGAACTTCAAGGAAAAGATCTCCTAGTATTCATCAAAAGAAAAAGAAGAAGAAATAACAATCAAAGGATCATAGGAGAAGGGCTAGTAAGCACCACTCTCCTAGCCCTCCATCTTCATCCTCCTCCTCATCATTAAACTTTGATAGGAAGGACCATGATTGATGCTAAAGAAGGAATGATAGGGACCAAGATGAATATGATTGGAAATTCCATCATAGTAATGGGAAAATGGAGCATAGTTAACTACAAGAGGAAGAGGAGTATCATCCAGAACAAAGGCACAACAAGTCATATCATAAGAAACATGGTCATGATAGGGGTTACCATGAACACAATGACTATGATGAACCATTTTTTGCTATAAGGAATATGCTTAACATTTCAGAAGCAGTTTGAATTCCTACTAGGCATTAAAGAGATAACAAAATTAAATCACTTGACGTGAAAGATATCCATAAGTTTGAAGAAGGATACAATGCTGATCCACAACATCACTTACAAGCCTTACATGATACATGTGCCTTGTAGAACATTGAGAATGAGTGGCAAAAGTTCAAACTATTCCTAAGGACAGTCATTAAGGAAGCTGAAAATTGGTATTAGTCCTTGGAGATGGGATTCATTCATGGTTTGAGTATAATGCTAGAGTTGTTCAATGATAAATACCATATATACTCCATGATGTCCAACCTAAGAAAACAAATGTAAAAATGAAAATAAGACAATCATGAATCCTTAGATGTAGCCTTGGGCAAGTATTACTCTCTTTTACATTGATGCCCAGGCCATGGGTTTTCTTAAAGAAAGCAACTTCATCACATTGTAGATGAACTCCAAAGAAAAACCATAGAAACTCTTGGAGTTTATGCCCAAGGATGACTTTAGCAAATGAGAGCCCATTGGATTTAAAGGCTAATTGATTAGGTGGTAAAGGATGAAGGAGAATTGAAAAAGAAAGAAAGTATAGATGAATATAATAGGAAATCCTCCATTTACAAAAGGGAGGTATGTTTTTGAGATTTAGAGATGAACAACTACTAAATGAAGTGGTGCAAAGGAAAAATTTGCCGATTCAAAAATTTGTTACAAAAATATCGGCCAAGGTAGACAAAATGTAGGACTCTTTAAATGAGAAGTTCCAAACTACTATCAAGATTGTGGAGAAGAAAATGAAGCCAGGGAATAGAAATAGAGATAGAAGAAGGAGGAAAGATACAAGCAAGGACTACTATTAGCAAAAAGGTAAGGTTGTAGCAGTGGATGAGGTTGCAAATTTAGAAAAAGATGATGAAGGATATGACATTTGTTGATATAAATATCCTAAGAGATGTTGTCTTGTAGTGTCACATCTGCAAGAATATAGGGTGTACACATTAAATCCAAAATTGAAAAAAAAAAAAGACAACCACTCAGGAGGTTGCCTTATCCATAAGGTAATTATTGGTAACAGTTTCACTCACCATAGTATTATACAAGTGGAGCACCACCTTAACCTTAGGAGTAATATCAGCAATGGCAAAACCCATAGTTGTGAGAGATGCCACCACTGTGACAACAATATTCTTACTAGAAGCTAGACCCATATGGATACTATGTACAAAAACTTGTATCTTCTCATGGCTCTACAAGCCACACTTAATGTTGTCATCACTACTATCCCGTAGAATATCACAAAACACTAGCTTCGCAAACTAAGTCTCCTTCTACTTATCCTCCTCTGTATCCACCAACTCACCTTGCACTATCTAATACTACTCCCTTTCCACCTACACCACCTATGCAAGGGGAAATTCCACCATAGCCTTAATAATTGAATGTAATGAGGGTTGTGAACTTATAGCCAGATGACCATCCAAGTGGTTATGAGCATAAGCCTCAAAATAGGACTTTCTTCAAACCCAATAGTTCACCTAAACCCTTGCAAATATCTATGGTTGTTAACCTTGCATTCATTGCTTCTAAAGTTACAATTAAGTAGCTTTTAAACCAAAAGTCCCCAAATGTTCATACTATCATGTTGACTTATGCAGTAACATATTAGATCAAGGTAGGACACCTTCCTAGGAAACAATATGATCCTAGGAGCCCCCTAATTTATTTACAGATTGCAGGAAATGATTCATGTAAGACTCTATTGAATTCAAGTTTTGAGGTGAACTTAATTTCTCAAGAAATGTATAAGACTTAGAACCTACCTCCACATAAGAAAAGCAATATCAGATTAGAGCTTGTAGATGAATCCATCATTGTTCCTTTGGGATTTGTGGAAGACATTGTGAACACCATCTATGGGTGGTCATATCCAACATACTTCCTGATAATCCACGTGGATAATTGTAAGGGAAACTTTCCTATTATCATGGGAACATCTTAGCTTAGGATAATTGATGCCAAGATGGATATTAGAGACCTTTCCTTGGACACATAAGCATACTAGATGATGGTAGTATAAAAAGCATGTGTTGGCAACATTACATTAAATACATACCAGGGAAGATGCATGTAACCTTGTTGTCCATCAATGTGCCTATGCCTATGTTTGTTTCTTAGACTCGCACGTAATCAACAACAACAACAGTCATGAAGTCATCTGTTTGGACACTTATCGTAGATCTTAAGGTCACACCTTTCTTCTTGTTATTGTTTGGTGTATGAATTGCTTTGTCTTTGCAAAAATTCGTCATTGTAAGGGATTTCTGTCTTCAGGCATGCATACATAACGGTTAGGGTTTTTGTTAGAGGCATGAATTTTCTTTCTTTATTCTTTTCTATTTTTTCCTTTGTTAGTGGAGAAGAAATATGTGTGGAGAAGAAATAAGTTTTGGCACCATAAGAAAACCTTCCCTTCCAAAAGCTAAAATTTTAGTTCTATATTAAGCTTCCAAAAGCTACTGCACCTTTTCAAAAGCTAGAATTTCAACATAAAATCAAACTTTTGAAAATCAATAGCGATTTCTTTTGAAAGATAGAATTTCAATTTAAGTTTTGGCATCTAGAAGCAAGGCTTCCCTTTTGGAAGTCTAAATTTCAATTCTATATCAGGCTTTCAGAAGCTACTGCATCCTTTTGGAAGCTAGAATTTCAACATAAAATCAGATTTCTGGAAGCCAATGATGATTTCTTTTGAAAACCAAAATTTCAATTATATATTAGAATTCTGAAGTTATTGCACCTTTCCAAAAGCTAGAATGTCAACATAAAATCAACCTTCTGAAAGCCCAACATTTTAACATAAAATCAAGCTTCCAGACCTAAGTCCTCCTTTTTGAAAGCCTAAATTACAGTCATGTATTAGGGTTTTGGAACCTAGTGCCTCCATCCAGAAGCCAAAATTGCAATATAAAATTAAGTTTTTGGAAGCCAAAGGCTATCCCTAAAATTTTGGTTTAACTTTTGGCTTTCCAGTCTTCCCTTCCAATTACCAAAATTTCAGTTTTATAATAGGCTTCTGGAAGCTATTGCACCATTCCTAAAGTTAGAATTTCAACATAGAATCAGGCTTCTAACCAACGGTGATCTCTTATGGTACCCAAAATTTGAATTTGATTCAACACTTCTAAAAGGCACCAACTACCCTTTTCAGAAGTTTAAAGCCTAGTTTGGTTTTGAGCTTCTCAATTTTAATGCAATTTTGATACTCTGGATGGCGTAATTGCTACTTTTGGATGCATACAAGGGAGTGCCATTTGTATCTCACACATTGATTAGTGGGAAAAAAGTTAAAAACAATTTTTTTTAAAGGCAGAACACGCATCGATCATGGTGAAGAAGTTAAGCCAACCTTACGCTCTGTTACTGCTTATTTTGCCTCTGCCTGTGTTTATTTCTTTCTTTCTTCGCGCGCAATCAACAGCAGCAGTACTAGTCGTCTTCTTCTTGTTATTGTTTCTTGTGTGAATTGTTGTCTTTGACAGAATTCGTCGTTGCAAGGCATTTCTGTCTTCAGGCGTGAGTGAATGTGTGTAACGGTTAGGGTTTCTGTTACAGGCGTGAATTGTCTTTCTCTGTTCTTTACTCTCTCAGTGGAGAAGAAATGTCTCCTCTGCGCCTCATCCTGGAAATCTGTACGTTCTGAGACATCTTCTTTAAAAAGACAACCATTATGCTGCCGATGGTAATAACGTCGATTCCAGTGGGGTCTTGGATTCCAGTTGCCACTGGAATTGACGTTATTACCATCGCCATGACAATGGTTGCCTTTTGTCTCACATGTGTTTGTCTTCCTTGGCCTTTCCTTTGTTTGTTTTCTCATGTTTTGTGTCGAAATTTGATTTGGAATATTTTATGTAAGATGTTTTATCAGATTGACTAAGTTATTGGGATTATAATCTGCAGATTGTTGCACCAATGGTATCAGCATTTTGGACTTTTATGAACATGGCCAGTGGCAGATTTCTTTAGGAATTTGACATCCTCTTATGCCCGCAAGTGCAAGAACGTTTGAGTTTACTTTGTTCTCTTGCAAGAACGTTTGAGTTTACTTGTTCTCTTTGCTGAAATTTGAATGCAAGGGCCATCATAATTTATCTAAATAAGCTTAAGAATCGGTGCTTATTTGCTTTGTTTTAACATTGAAATGAATTTGATATTCTGCCAAGACAAATGTGGGCTTCAACGTCACACCAGACGTAAGCATCTAAACTCTTGTCCTAGTGCAACTTTTGGTACCTTGTCATTTAATGTTTTGCTTTTGAATTTATGCTTATGCTCTTTATGAATGGAAACCAGCCAGTCATTGCCTGCATGATGCTGTCAATGTATCTCAGGAGAACTGAATACGTACATGTTTTAGGAAAGAATGCTTCTAATACAGTGTTTGTACCTTCATCATTCCAAATGTCTTATATTTCTACCTGTAACATTTAAGTAAAAGATAGATTTGTGTCCAAAACACAGGCAGACGTGTCTTGAAACTTCTAGATTGTCATTGTGGCTTGAGACGTCACGTACATGATTCAAATTTCAAAGGAACTAATCGGAGAATTAGATGTTTATGGAACCAAGGTAATTGGAGGGGAAGTACATGCATAACCTTTTCATTGAAACAGTGGGCAGAATTGTCATAGACGTTATAGCGTTTTCTTGGATTTTATGTTTATAAATAGATATTGATCATTGGATCTTGCTTCCTGAAGAGAACTACTTTCTGCATCTTACATGTATTTGTCTGTTTGTAATTCCTCGAATCTTTTATTTGTTATGAATTGAATCCAGTCCCAGTTGTGCAAAACTGCAATTCAATCTATACCTGACTGCCCCCTAGAACTAGAACAGAGTGGTATCAGGGTTAGGTACTGTAACATGTGAGATGAAGAGGGTTTGAATGAGCCTAATGCTTAGGTTTCAGGCATTTAAACAGAGGATGAAAACAACTTGTATCCAGAACTGCCTAACGAAGCCACCAAATTTTTTTTCTTGATTTTCATTCACTGTTCTTCTGTTTATATGCTTCTAGCACTGGCAATTTGCAGAAGCTACCAAAAACTGAGAAATCCAACCTGGATTGTTTATATGTGTTTTTGAATGATATACGATCAGCAAGGGCTTCACCTATTGGGGGCTTACATTAACATTTTTATGGTATTTGTACAAGTTTATCAAAAGGTGAATTCTTGAGATGACATTTGTAACTGGTTTGTTTCAATTCAGTGTTTTCTTTTTTCAATTTTTAAATTGCAAACCATATATGGATTCTACTGATGCTAAAAAAGTAAAAAAATCATTTGCACTGCATACCATTATCATCTTTGCATTTATTTCAGGTAGGTCACTGACTATTCTAGATTATAAAAGCTTTTCTGGTTTTCTGGTGTTACATTTGATACTAGTTTTAATGAATACATTATTTTTGTCGTTATATTAGTTGATGCATTAAGGATATACGTCCAAAGTATCATTGAGCAATCCGTAGATTTTGAATCAATATCTACGTAACTGTCAGAAGTTGAGCACTGAAGCGGAAGCTATCCAGGAAAGAGCTTTAAAAGAAGACCAGGTATGTTTTCCTTAGGTATAATTTTTTATATGCGTGTAGATAAGTTTTCTAAATAATTCTCTGTTTTGTAACTCTACAGAGATTGAAGAGGGAAATCTTGGAGTTAGAGAAGCACCTTCAAAACCTTGAGATAAATGTATTTGAAGATCTTCAGAAGAGCTCAAAAGGTCATCATACCAAAAGTTCACAAACTGGAAGGTTTGATAAACTCAATTGTTATTTTAATGGTTTTCAAGGCTTTGTAAAAAATTAATTTACTATTTTTAGTTCATTTGTTTGCTACTGCTAGTTCTATGGTTTTTCAAAAATCATGTGTGTTTCAATTTAAAGATGATGAATGGCACCAATTGTTGTTGACTTTGTAGGATCAAACTAAAATTTGTTTGATGTCAAATATGATAGTGTAAGATTTTAGTATGTAATTGGGTTATGTATATCCAATATTTGTACTTTTTCTTCCTTTTTGGTCTTTTAAATTGTGCATGTATAGAAGTGCTTGATGGATATAATTAAATACATGTAACACAGAATCTTAGGAATCAAGAGGTAACACCAGAAGTTCCCAAAATGCTGTCAGAAAATACAAAGCTGAATTTTTTTTTCAAACAATTAATCAATAATCAGAAACTCAGCTTGGATTCAGATCAGCATTGACAAATCAATTTAGCATAAAAAGTAAACTATAAACACAGAAAATTATATAATATAAACAATGGCCCAAGAATTTAGTTGGATGAGAATACCATTATGATGATTGACATCTCCCAACATACTATGCATCCAAGGTGCAATATAAATATAAAGACAGCTATACTTGAAATCATATCCATGGCCTTTTTGTTCAGCTACAAACAAACACACTCAATCCATTCATCTTAGCAATCTTAAATTATCCACAACCAAACATATCAGTCATATGGAAAGTTAAACAGTAGGAAAACATATAATTCATAAACCTAATAAATTGCAAATTGAAATATAAGAACAATATAATGGCTAAGGAACCATCTCTACGTTTATTCACTATAGTGTTACCAATGGTGTAATATGTATGGTTTAGCAAGTAGGGAAAAAAGAAATTAGACACTGCACATTAATAAACTTGTTTTAAACAAATAAGTCGTCAGCAAACACAAGAATCATATAAAATAATCAACAAACCATAGATTCAAAATGTCTCAGGCAAAAAGATTCTGGATCATGGATCGCTTGGAATTGGAATTGGAATTGTGTGGAATGATACAAGTAAGAAACACTTTAAAACACATATTTTAAAAGATTTTTGCAATGACTGAACACTTCTATCAACTAAACCATTTAGAAAAACATATAGTACATTCACATAAGCTAGGGAGGTAGGGCTTCTTGTTTTCATGTTACTGGTTTCTACTATTGGACAACTTCATTTGGAACATGGCATTCATTAAGGGGCATAATCATGGGCAGGAAATACATAGATTACATCCACAATTGTGGTAGCCTAACAATAGTGATGCTAAATATATCTGTTAGGTTACCAATTGAAGGGTTCAATGTGGTTGGTAGTCATAGTCACACTCCTATTGTAGTGCTAATGAGTGTCTAAACCACTAAGCAAGAATACACAGAATATCATTGGGGTTGAATTTTAACAGTCTTCAACATTAGATTACCACCAATGTAGTTGAAAATGGTGCAAAAACCACTAATGTATTATTCAAAGTGTCATGGCTACCATTATTGTTTCCATTTTACTTAATTTGGCTAGTTTTTTTTTGGATTAAATTGACTGCAAAAAGATACAAATGTAGATAGGCAATGACACTAGAGTACAAAATTATGGAATTGTACAAATTTGATTCCAAACTCGTGATTTTAAAATGTGTATTTTTCTATGGATTGTGACACACTTGAGATCACGATTACAATATGATTCAATATGGTTTTTTCTATATTTAAATCCAAAATTGTTTGGATTGCAATTCCAATTTGCATTTTTTAATCTATGCAACAAACCATTATAAATACCTGAATTTTTACTTATGTCCACTGTGATCCTCTTGGATCTATTGGACCACACTAGTTTTAGAAATTCTTCTACAGAATTTTTTTTACTATAAGACTCAATGTTGCCCATAGGAATTAAACCTATGACCTAGGTTCTGCATGCCAAAACTCTTACCACCAAGCTAATAGTAAAGATCCAAGACTAACTTTGTTGCATTTGGTTTTTCTTGTGCTAATAAATAAATGAATTCCTATTTTCTAATCATTGAACACAGAACCCTAAAATAAATTTTAGTGCTCCTCAAGCATAATTTCTAATTTTTTAGTGTTTCAGTAGCAAGAAATGATCAACAAAATGAATCAAGTCTTAACTAGGTCAAAACACCATATTCAGATTTTAGTTTCAGTCAATGGTGATTTTCTGAAATAAAAGAGAATCATGAAAAACAAATAGCTACTATAAAAAGCTAAGTAAGATTCTTTTGATACGGTGTACACATTTGTATTTTCCAGATTTAAAAAGCAAAATTTCATTTCCTTGAACCATAACATACATATGATGTTATTCATCAACAAATGAAATCAGCTGAAAAGTTTGCCCCAAGAAACATATAAATCAATAATTTCAAATTCATTCAATGATATAATATTATTTTACTTTTTATAGCAACACTCATGATAAAAATATCATCTCAATTTAACTCTTTTAACTTGAAATAATATAAAGCACATCAGTAAAATTTAATCAACTATATAATTTTCCAACAGAGGATAGAAAAATGATAAATAGTTACAACTTAGCAACCTTAAATTAACATCCTAGATTTCCCTTACTCTATTGAACTCATAGAAAGATAAGAGAATTAGACTTGAGAAGGTATACAGATAAGAATCAAGATTCAAATCTCAAGATTGAGCATTTAAAGGGGTTATCAAACTAATTTTAGCAAGAAATGAAGAATTTTACAATTCTTTAGATTTTGGATATCTTCAAAATAGATATGGGTTGAATGGTACTCATTTTCTGCTGGTGGGACCAACCCTTAACCAGGGATCCATTGCCCTTAATGGCATAACTGTTAATGCCAAAAATGCCTGAAGTCATTATGGGCGTTTCTGAATTATTACAAAAACAACCTTGTCTAAGCTATTTAGGTATGGAAGTGTGAGGGTGGGTGGAGAAGTCCAATAACAAAAACAATGATTCAACAATCCAAAATCTCAACAACGAATCTAGGAAAAGTTGATGTATCTTATCCACCAAACATAGCAAGAGAAAGATTATCTTACCTTCTTGGTCAAATTTATTAGTTATCAAGAACAATTTCCTAGTATGCTAATTACTACTCATCTATGATTTTTTGTTTTCATTTTGTTGTTTTTGTAGTCATTACAGTTATCTTTTGTTATTATTCATTTCCTTTTTTGGGCATCCTTCCTTGTGGTTGTTTTCTTCTTCTCAGCAACAACATTTTTTGCATTATCACTTCTCATATTGTAATTGCTAGTGGAATTCAAAAGATAATGGGGCTTTTCTAGTAATTGATTCTTTCTTAGAAACTATTATCTTTTTCAAACCTTTTCCCATACCACTAAGTCATGTGTTCAATTTTTCCATGATCATTCTTTAAAATTAATAGTGATGTATTTTAACATGTTGCAAGTTCAATTCCCATATGTGCAACTTTAGTAATTTAGAATTTTGATTTTGCCAGATCTAATGTCCAATTTTTCCTAATCTAACATAACAAAAAAATAACAATTATAAAAAATTCAAACATGACATCTATCTTTGTTCTTTCTTAACAACATATCTTTTCTAGATTTACCAACAATAAATATGTATTTGTACTTCATTTTACAATAACATCCCTTCTTTTGAATTATGTCATAAGATGCAAATAGAGAGGCTTGACAATGAAAACATGATAAAGGTGCAATTCTGTGACATAAAACCAAGTAAAACACCTTCTCTTTCATGTCATCAATGATGCAAATTTCTCCAATTTATGTTCATGACTTAATATTGCATCATCCTATGATACCTTGAAAGGTTATCACTTGACCTTTTTACAACCATGGAGGTGCTTCTTATATTCTATTAAGGGATAGAAACTCTAAAAAAATGCAGACAAAAATGCACACAACTTTCAACATACTCATTATTTAACAATAACACAATAATGATATATATAATATTTCTTATATGTAGTTTAGGTTCCTTCCCCTTGATTCATTAGGCAAGTTACTCAACAATGTGTACCTTTTAAAAGAATTATTCATGTTAAGCATATTGGGTTCAAAGACTTCTACTAGCATGATATGCACATTGGCCTGGAGGCATTGTTCTAGGCACATCACCTTAACCTCCCAATAATAATTGGTATCCACATAGTAGCACTTAGAGATAACGGATCCAAAACTTATATAAACATGGCATGTACATGAGATACTCACATTGATATAGACGACTCATAAAGAAAAATTATAACTAGTTTTAAAAATCATTCAGATGCACATAGGTTATACAACATGTTAACAATCGAAGCATATTAGCAACCTCACAAACAGTAGAACGTTTTAGCTTCATGTCTACTCAAGGTTCAGTTCATTCATTCTATTAGTTAAAGCGAAATCAGTGGACAGTGCATACTTGGTACATGCATCCACATTGGAACAACTCATATTAATCACAAAAGAAGAGCTTTAGAGCATTTAATGAATCATAAACCCATAATTCAACTAATATATACAATAGGTGCTATCATGGCATAGGTCAAGAGCACATCAACAACTCCTCACAATTATGAAATGATAGATAAATTCATAAGTCAGCACCAAATCATATAAATTATCAACACAAGCACATCAACCACACTTAAATCCATCACCATCATTAAATCATAGATAAATTGCCAGATTAACACTAAATAATGAAAATCTTGAAGATAAGCACATCAAGAGCACTCAAATCCATCACAATTATCAAATCATAGGAAGATCAATAACTGGGCACTAAATTGCACATATCTTTACAATAAAAGTAGACTCACAAGCATTGCCACAAACATCAAGATGAATACTTAAAAAAAAATGGGTCATTACAATTGAAATTGATTTATTTTTCATGATATTCTTGAAATGTTTTTCTTTAAAGAACTGAATATCTTCTCATGATTAGGACACCTTAACATCTTACGGAATAGCACTTTGACATAATGACTAACTTTCTTCTTATGAATTGGTAGATAACTTCTGTGAGAGATGTCCCAGGGTGGTGGTTCTCCTGGGCTCTCCCCATGGTTCGGGGGCCATGGAACACTTTGAGGTGCCCTCAGGTGACTCTCAAGTGTTAGAAAACCCATCTTGGCTTGGCGGCACCAAGCTAGTAGCAGGACACCCTCCTGTTGTAACTCTCTCTTAAGTTCTCTTCATTCTACCCTCATTGGAGAACTATATGGCCCTAATTCTATGGTGGTCGTAGATATGTAGGTAGCTAAGATTGGATAGTTCTAGTGCAGTGCCAACCCACACCTTGTACCAGATTGTGAGTGATCTGGGGGTGAGGCACCATCCCTTGTAGATGCATCGTTTCCCCTTCCATCAATGTTGTCTACAAGGTTGCTTGTGTGCTTGTTTGCATGGTCCTCGTTTGGAGTTGGTTATCCTCCGTGAGGTGCGTTTCCATATATACATATTAAGAAGTTGTGTTGCTGCTTGCACTCTTTCTAGAGTTGCTTACTTGTTTGAGGCGTATTCCCTAGGTCTTCCGTCCTAGATCCATTGGATCTTAGTGAATTCCTTGGGGTGTCGGACAACGTCGGGGCAACGTTGTTATAGATGGTATTAGAGCATTTTTGAAATCGTGTTGCAATATGCATGTGCTCAATGGTTGTGTTACTCCATTGAAATTGTTCTATTAATGGTTCCTTTAGATTGATATCTAGGTGATCTAGGATCATATCCTTATGTATTCTTTGAAGAGTTTCCTTATGGTAATATTTTTACTCTCTTCATGAGGGGATTGATGTTACATTGTGAACAACTGATGTATGTTGTTCTCTTGGAGGATTTATATGATTGCATTGTTGTATTTTCCTCCACTTGTTTACTTGTGGTTGGACTAATTGTGGTTTTACTTGATATGGTAGAGTAGAGTTTTATTGGCAATTTAAGAATTTTGTTGCTCAAGGAGCTCTCATCTCTAGTCTCTAGTGATTCATCTAGGATGAATTAGACCGAGTCTCCACTTTGGTTTCCACCTAGATGACATGTATCGAGATGGCATTGATTGAATTGTGCAGGATATGATATCCTTGCACTCCCACTCACCCTAGGTACAGTGAGTATGGAAAATACAAATTGGGACATGTTGGTTCCCAGGTACCTTAGGATGGAGGGCCTTTGAACATGTGCTTTTGGTGAGCCTTGTTCTAGGTGGATTAAGACTGTTGCCGATAGACTTTGTACGTTCATTCTTGCGATTGTATGGTTGTCTATTTGTGTATGTGTGTCTTCTTGGTTGCGCTTTCAAATTCTGCATGCGTGTTACCTTCGTCGTGTCTATCGTTCATAACGCAAGGCTTTGTGTTCTATGCGGCATGATGACTTGTTTTTGGGATTGTTGAGGATGCATTTTGAGGCCATTTGTGCCATCCCAAAGCCAAATGTTTGTTGTCTTGTTGTGACAACCTCTTGTGTGTGAGGCATGATTGTCGTTGTTGTTGATCTTTCGTGAGTTGTGCTCCCTTGTTTGATTTGGTTGTGGCCCTTGGGGTTGTGGCATCGCTTTTGTGATTGGTGACATTGCTTTGGGCATTTTGATTCGAAGACTACTGGTGTGGGTCATCCTATTGTTGGTTCTTGTTGAGACCACACCTCTATTGAGGAGAGTCTTTCTTGTGGATGCATCCTCCTTGATGTTGCTCGCCGTATTGAGAATTGGTTTTATGGAGACCTATTGTTGGTTAAACCTTGGTCTTCCACCTTATTTTTGAGTTGAGATAATGATTCTCTATTGCCCCATGCCTTGTATGATTGTGTCGAGATTTTGATCCTGGTTGAAACCAGTGTTAGTGGTTGGGAATGGTTGTTGTATATGAATCTTGAAATTTTGAGAGTGCGCTAGCTCTCTTTGGGTGTGCCTCATGATAAATTCGTTTGTTTGAGTGTACCTAAATGATCCATCAATGTTTTGCATGATTGATCTCTATGCATGTTTGTTGAGGTCTTGCTCTTTATGATGTTGTGAGAGTGATATTACTATGTTATATGATCATGCTTGATGGTTGTATATGAGGCTGATGTGCTGAATATGTTCCTGCTAACTTATTTGTTTCTGAGCTTTTGTCTCAGTGTTTGTAGGCAGCATAGATACAAAGATGCAGCTAGTGGTAACCTCAGTTAATTCTGTGAGCACTATATCTATGGGGAAGATATGTGCTCTTAAGATCTTCATGAACTAATTATTTTGTCTCAGAATCCCAACATTGGGTTGTGGATTTATTAGTACCTTGGCTATGATGAATTAGCAGGTACATCATGATTTGTTTGCCTCTCTGTGCTAGGTGAGCACTAACGAAGGATGGTGATTTTTCCTAGACCCTATAGATATTGGGCTAGCAGATGACATGAAATGGTATCCTTGGCCATGCTGGATATTGATGGCCTAGGTGTGGCCAATGCCTTGAGATCCCACTGTGGCAGGTGGTGGATACTCAGTTGGTGTGTTCCGTTATTTGATCATTGCACTCGTGTCCCAAATCATTTTTGTTTGATGGCAGTTGTGTAGTGAGTTTAGTGCGACAGTTGATCATGTACCTTTTGAGGCGGTGGTGCAATTGATGTAGTTTACAGATGATGGTGTACATTCCGTGACAAAGACATGTTTTTCTCAAAATAGCATGGTTCTTTCTTAGTATGCTCCTGGTGGCATAAACCTCTCAGCTTAGGATGAGTTTGGGTAGTTCATCTTATAGCCTTCTAGGCCTGGGTCACATTCCCAAATACTATGTATGTTCCTATTAAATGTATTCCTATCCTCGGGTGTGTGAAATGTATCCTTGTGATATTCTTAGTTTGATAGTTTATGCACTTAAAAGTGCTAGATGTATTGCCCTATGTGACTCAGTTGTCTCCTCATTGTAGGTCTATTCCACACACTATGACAAGGCCAAGCTTGATGTATGGTGTTTTCCTGGTGCTTGTTTTCGAAGCACCTTTTCTATATGTTGTAAACAACCTTTGTGCCTTGATGTGTAATTCTGCTAAAAACCTCATGAAAAATTCTTTGGTTGCGATATGGTGTTGTAATGGGCAGGCTAGGGCATGTCCTTGTCCAAGGTGCTCTTGAATTGGTGCCATGTGTTCTTAGTGATATAGGCATGCCTTGATGGTGTGTCCTTTGGTGAACGTTCTTGAGATAGGATAAATCTTGGGAACACCTCCTCTTGGGTCCCTAGACTGGTAGAAATCTTATCCACAAATGATCGATGGTGGTATGTAGCCTGAAATACAAACGAATTGGTTTGATGTGCTTGATCTTGATAGTCAGTGATTCACTATGGCCATGTGAATTACAATGGCAGACTAAAATTCAAATCAATGTGATGTTGCGATGTCTAGCTATGGAGTAGGGTTGAGTTCTGGGTATTGGGACCTAAAATCCCTCTTCCATGCTGAATGTGATCATGGAGCAGCTTTGCAAAACATTGGGATGGTGGTCCATCCTCAAATAAATGATGTTACAGTTACAAAAATTGTGACTTCTCTTGGTGGGCTTGAATGTGCTCAAAACACTTGAGCCTATGCTCTCATGATTGGGGGCCTCTAATGATTCGTGCATGTTGGCGTGCTCTCATGATTGGTTGCTTATGGTTTTTCTGAGGCCTATGATGCACTCTCATGGCTTGGGACTTATTGGTGCTTTTGTGGACTATGGTGTGATTCTGTAACTTGGGACTCATTGTGCCTAATTGTCTATGGTGTCTTATTGAATCTCCCTGTGTACTTTGTTTCTTATGTACACTAATGTATCACACTGTCTCTCTCTAATGTCTTTGGTATAATGTTGATTCATGTTAGTGTCCTCACCTCTCTAGTGGGACAGCAGAGTTGAGCATGATATTACTTGATGATTCTCTAATCCTATGAGGGGCCATTCTTCATTCCGATGGATGCCCTCTTCAGTTCCTGAAATAATAAGGTAGGTGATATTGAGATAGTTGTTTCCTAGTGGGGACCTAGAAGTAGTTGATGTTCGAGACTTGTTCCTAGCAGTTGCCCCATGTTCATGAACTCTTGGGGTTTTGTTTTTAGATACAGAATGTTGTTACCTTGGTGAAATTCATGGAACCTCCTTTGTGAGGCCACCACACTGTTGATGTAGCCTAAATATATGTATTTTCCTTCTTGTAAGCAAGGCATGATCTTATGTACTCTCTCTCAGCTTTTGGGGGCTCTAGAGGGACTTCCTTGTTGGGGCTCTTTGGTAGACCACCCTTATTGTAACCCTTCAGGGATGAATCATGTATTGTGTTGAGTTGTAGTTGATGTTGGCAAAGCCCATTCTTTGTAAAACTATCTTGAGGACCTAGTCCTCCTATGGGCAATGTTCTTGTTGATTTGCATTAGTTGTTTGGGCTGATTGGTAATAAGCAGTGGTGTGGTCTTATGCACCGCAATTATTGTAAATGGGCTTGACTGGGATGTATGAAACAAAAACTCAAATCTCCCAGGATGAAACAGAAATCCATCTTGATAAAATTTTTAAGGGATGAACTCCTTTGCTCGAGTTATTCTTAAGGTGGAATCAAATCTAGGTAAGACTTGTGAATCCATGGTTTCCCTCAGTTGGTGACAGTTCAATGATATGGTTCTATTGGTGATGTGGACTACTTGGGTGTGTATTATGGGTAAGGTGTAGCTGGGCTCCTATACTTACCTATGGAAGAAACCTCCCAATGAGGATCCTTTCTTCAAGTTCAAAAATCTAATGAAAGGTGTTGATCATGAGATACGGTCGTTCTAGATATGGTGGGGAAAATTCAAATTCTAGGAACCTTGATGTTCTTTGAAGAATTCATGATCTGGTTGCCCTCAGAAGTGACTTTGTATTCTTTCCTGGACCAAGTGTTTAGAAAATGGTGCTTGTCCCATGTCTTAGAGTAGGAAGGATAGCTTGTAAGTTGCAAGTGTGGTTGCTCCTTCCCCATGAATGAGACATTATGATTACAATCAATGATGTGCTTGTGGTTGACATGAGACTTGTGTGTTGGCTGCCCAACATATCCTCCACTTGTTCTAACATTTGAGCAGGCATTCTTGATGTTGGACAATTGGAAAAGTTGTTGATGATAATTGGGGCTTGTTTGTTATGATAGCCTCTTGGAGAAGTTTTCCAAACAAATTTTGGATTTTCTCTCCTTCTATGGCAATGAATTTGTTGGATGGTAAATTGAGGAATGCAATGCTGGTGTGTCTACGAACGGCAAGGTCAAGCTCAAAAGATTTGCCCTTGTACCTTGTTCAGAAGGGAGAGAACACTCAACTCCCTTCATACCAGTTTGAGCAGACATGATGGGGAAAATGTGCATGGTACAGATGCACATGAAATCAATGCTTATATGGTTGCATTGGTGAGACCCATGGGTTTGGATGTGAGTAGCAGAACCTGGAGTTCTGGCAAGTGTGAGTTGCTTGCGGAGTCATGGCTCTTTTGGAGCATGTTCTGCCTCTCGGTTTGATGTTCCCAAGTCTATCACCATGGGTAGTGGCCCTAGTAAGCCCTCAAAATCGATGATTGAAAAAAAAAATTGATGGGTGTTGAGATGCTATTCACAAAGGAACTTGGCTAGACTTGTGGAAGAGGAGCTGTCTTCTTGCATAGGTATGGATCTACACAAGAAGATAAGTCTCTAGACTTAAGAAGGGACAAATCTAGGGGACACCTTAGAGACGTTGGCCCTTTGGGTTGGACTACTCCCACTTGTCATAGAGTTGGGAAGTCTTTGGGATTTCTCCAAGTGCCCTTTGCATTTCATACAAGGCATTGGATGAAAGGACGTATCAGGTGTTGGGATTGGAATCTTCCTTCAAGCCTGGCATCAAATGAGTTGACAGATCCCTAGAGTTAGAACAATTCCAAACCCATACTTGGAGTGTACTCTTGAAGCTATCCTAGGCTTCGCTCCGAGGATGTTGCTTCTTTGTGTGGGGGAGGATTGTGAGAGATGTCCCAGGGTGGTGGTTCTCCTGGGCTCTTCCCATGTTTCGAGGACCATGGAACACTTTGAGGCACCCTTAGGTGACTCTCAAGTGTTAGAAAACCCATCTCGACTTGGCGGCACCAAGCTAGTAGCAGGACACCCTCCTATTGTATCTCTCTCTTAAGTCCTCTTCATTCTACCCTCATTGGAGAACTACATGGCCTTGATTCTATGGTGGTCGTAGATATGTAGGCAGCCAAGATTGGATAGTTTTGGTGCAATGCCAGCCCACACCTTGTACAAGATTGTGAGTGATCTGGGGATGAGGCACCATCCCTTGTAGATGCATCGTTTCCCCTTCCACCAATGTTGTCTACAAGGTTGCTTGTGTGCTTGTTTGCATGGTCCTCGTTTGGAGTTGGTTATCCTCCATGATGTGCATTTCCATACATACATATTAAGAAGCTGTGTCGCTGCTTGCACTCTTTCTAGAGTTTCTTGCTTGCTTGAGGCATATTCCCCAGGTCTTCCACCCTAGATCCATTGGATCTTAATGAATTCCTTGGGGTGTCGGACAACGTTGGGGCAACATTGTTAGAACTTCAGTGACTTTAAAGCTTATATAATACTATCAACTATCAGATAGTAGTTGCAGAGCGTTCATCAGAATCTCTCTAAGCAAATGAATGCTTTAAATTTATCACTTCTAGATGAATGGGGTAAAAAATCAAAAGAATCACTTTTTGAGATAATGAACTATCCCCAGAGAAGGCTTAGTTTTCCTCTCCTAATATGAAAGAAAAGGGATAGAAACATCCATAGCTACGAAGGGTTCCCTTGTCATCATTGACCATTGTCAGTAAAGATTGTCTAGATAAAAAGCTATCTGGACCACATAGTTTGCAAGAACTAGATTTAGTGAGGCGGAGGAGAGATTTGAATAATTGTAATTGTGTAAGTCTTTAAACTTGGGATAAAGCATTGATGAGTGATAGATTTAACTTTATGGTCATAAAAAGGTTTGTCAATATTTTGTGTCCTATTCTAGCATGTTAACAGCATGTGATACTCGATCATTTTCTACATTGCATATAATTTTTAAATTACTAATGTCATTTTTATGACTAAACAGACCCTTTTGCATGCATCTAAATATAATTCATACTATTAACACTATCCTCTTGTTCATTGTACAAACCCTAGGATAATTTGCAGATTTTTAGCCTCTGTTTTGAGATGAATTAGTTTTGCTTTGCATAGCATTACATTGCCATTGTCAGAGTGAATAGGTTTTAAGAAAATAATAAACCAACTAATCTTTGATTTTTTTTAAAGGTTAAAAGCTTGAACTCTTGCATTACTAAAAATGGCTTTAGCAGATTTTCAATTTATGCTGAAGATTCTGATTTTGGGAAAATATGGTAAAAGTACAAAACAAGATAACAAATTGTTACTACCAAATAGATGTGTTTTTATTTAAAAGAAATAGTATGTATGTTTTTCAAGGAAATTTTGGCATAAAATATTAGCTTTTAAGCATTTTGGGCATGATAAAACTAGTTGAAACAAAAGGATGCATTATTTTTAGTTCAATATTTTAAATTTTGTGAGGTAATTTGTAGGATGTTGTAGGGTATGCCACCATGTGAAGGGTGCTATGCTTGCTTGTATTTGGGTTGTATTTGACTTAAAATAATTTCCATAAGAAAATTGCAAAAAAGGGGAGAAAAGGAGGGGTTGTATTTGGCTTAAAACACAATTACCATAGGGGGTTATTATGGTAGACCTCAAAAACCACAAAAATTATTAAAAAATTAGCAGTAATACACCCACATTATCACTATGCTAGTTCATAACCAATAGAACGATTCATAAACTGTACTATATCATAACTTCAAAACACCAATAAAATAAATGTGAGTCGGAGATGGAACAGTAAACAAAGTGTATTACATCATAGCTTCAAAACACCAATAAAAGGATTCAATGAGAAAGAAAACACTCAATGGTTTTGGGAATGTAAAAATTGGTTTTCACCCTTGCAAGTGATCTTGAAATGCCTCCCTCTAGTATGGAATGATCAAGCTTTGCCCTCTTTCAAATGTTCGCTTTTGGGTTTTCACTTCCTGCAAAGGTTTCCTATAAATCAAAACAAACCAAAACATAGCTTGAATCACAAGTAACAAAAAGTTATAAACCTTTCAAAAAAAATTGAGGAATAGTATAAGGAGCATCCTTCCATACACACAAGAAAGAAAAGAGAGAATTAATATCCATAAGGTACTTCCTTGTTTTACCATGAATCTAAAATAAAAAGTTCATATAAAATTCAACTTCATCTCGAAATTGAAGCTTTGCACTATAGAATGTTTTTTATAAAAAATTAGGACATTAAGCCTAAGTATATTCCAAAAAAAATATTAAAAATGTCATTATTTATTGTCACTACACAAATGATAGAAGTAAAAGAATTTTGGAAATTTTTGAAATCCAAGAATTGAAAAACACTATTATCAGCTTGTTGAGAAAAATAACAATAAACAAAAACATGTTTGATAGAGTCTTTGTTAGAGCAAACTAGATAAATTGGATTATAAAACCCTAGAATTGCAATCGATGACCAATAGGAAGTCATTGATATAAATAAAGACTAAATGAAAAATTAGAATTTTGGTTGAATTCCAAGTTTTGATAAGTTCTTCAATCCTTGTATCCAATCATTTTCAATATCTTGAGTGTTCCATCTACTATCAAGGATATAGCTTTCTCTCTATCAAACTGTTATTGACATTTTGCAATAAAAAAAATCCTCTTTTAATATCATTGGGTCAAACCCAGTTATCTCAAAAACAAGATGCAAATTTGGAAAAAGATCCAAAGAAAACTACCAAACACATGTAACGAAGAGTTTGAAAAGAGGTCAATTACCATGAGAAAATTCAAAAATAAAAAATAAAAATAAAAGCATAATATGAGAAATTTGCATAATTACAATAATCTTATGCAACATCTATTCTTGGAGAACTTTGTCTAAAAGTAAAAAGAAAGAAAACAACAACAAAAGTTGTTATAGCATCTTAATGAAAAGTTTTAAAAAAATTACATGGTATGAAAAATAATGTGAGTTTCTTGAGTGGAGAGATATCACCAAATAAAACTGTTGTTGAAGGATACTAAAACTTTGCAACAATCTACTACAAATATAGGAATGTTTAGTGATTATCAAAAACAATCTCAATCCTCCATCCTCTTTATTGCAAACACAGATATTCTAAACCACATAACAAAAAATCTTTATTAGTGATTATTGCTCTGAAAACAATTATGACTTAAACATTGCATTTGATCATAAGTAGCAGTGCAAATTTCTAATAATAACAACAGTAGACATTTATAGCTTGAATGATATTTTTATAAGCAATAAGCTTCATTTCCTTATATTTGAAGATTTTTTTTTCTTTCTAATTAACTATATAGTTTTAGAGCTCTTTAGAGGTTCTAGAAAAAGGAAAAGGAATGTTTCACAAATTGAAAATTTCTTTTATTTATACATCTCCAAGGTTTAGATTTTGTCTAATCTTGGAATTTTTTATTATAAAAAGTGTACAATAGTGATAAATGTGATAAGAGAATATGAGCAATAATATTGTTATTTTTTATTATAAAAAATGAATCATATACAAAACACATGTTTATTAAAGGTGGAGCCTCCTAATCAAAGAAAATTCCTTGTAGTAAATTATTCACAGAACTTGTATCCATGATATAAGATAAAAAATTAGTGACAAGAAAGAAAACTAAGTAAGAGGACTTCTAATTAAATTTATTGAAAATCATTTGTAATACCCATGAAGGAAGCCACTTGTGCATTAGCATCAACAATTAGTATTTCAACCTTTGCCATAATCTTATTACAAAATTCATAATTCTGAAAATAAGTTATAATAGGATTTCATTTAATGCTATCCTAAGCATTAACATATTTAAGCTTAAAAAATGCAATGTCTTTAATAAACTTTTCATTCTATTAGATACCTTCCCAAGTAGCAGTGGTATCATCATCATCTTGGTACCTTTATCTCATTTAGGATAGGTTAACCATTAGATAGCTAATTGTCTACTTAACACCATAATTCCTAAACACATATTATCTGCAAGTCCCATGTATCTTAGCATACCCCTTGGAATCATACCACTGACTTATAAACTATAAGCTACATGCTCGAAGTAGTAGCAACATTATCTAAAATGTACTTACCTTGAAAAAAACCTATATACTTTGGGCTAATCAACTAAGCAATGTTGATCTTCATTTTTTAGCAAGAAATGCTAGCTGATAATTCATAATTCATATCAATCAAAAAGGTTGAGTTGTTTATTGAGTTGTTATGTTTATTTATGTCTAAAATTCTGAAATTCTACTTAGGAATATTTTGGCTCATGAAATAATGCAAGCATAAATCGAAGGATTGTAACTTCTCAAGGGTATTTATTTGTGTATTGTATGCTAATAAAAAAATAAGAAAGTTGAAAAGATCAATTTCTAAATAGAAAAAAGACTACAATCAATAGGTTAGTAAGAATTTAAAAAATAACAGTAAACATAGGTGAGGAAATCCTATTCACATTTGGAAAAATTCAACCTCAATGTTCATAAAGATCCTAGCATATGAAACTTAACATGATATAAGAGCAAGATAAGGTAGAAAGAAAAATGACAAGAAGAATGTAGAAGCACTAAGAAATTCAAAATGAGGATATGAATCTTTTAAGATTATTCATGAAAAGAATCATAGGGACAAATAACCAGAAACTTATGACCACAAATTACTAAACATGGACTAGTAGAATGAGAGTCTTATTTTGAGTCAGTCAGTTTTTGGGCATAGTGTTTAAATCAAACTTTAGATTAGGCAATTAAAAAAGAAAACAAAATGATATAGTTCTTAGGTTTCCACTTAAGAGTATCTAAGAGGAACTCACAATTCTTGTGTATGATATGCATACCACTTTAAAAATTTAGGAACATATGTATCTTACATTTGAAAGATTAGATGAAATCAAGAAGGATCTTATGTTGGTAAATAAACTAGAATGTCAAGAAAATGATATTCTTAATAAAAAACTCATGAGTTGTTTGCATGCATTACTTTTTTGGTAAAGAGACATGGTTTTGGCATATTAGTAGCCTAGCTCCATTTTCAAGAATCCACAATTGAATAAGAAGAAAAAGCATAAGATATAGAATAGGTTAAAAGCATAAGATAAAGAATAGGTTATTTATTGATGAGCGGTGGAGTAATCCAACACCCAACCATACGAGATACGAGTGTTTATGCGTAGCCAAGTCAAATTCCATGGATAAGTCAATGTGATTATGTTAGTAATTGGTTTAAGTTCGCATTCATTATCTTCCCATGTGAGTTAGTAAAATCTGTGTGGTTTAACTCACGGGGAGGTGTATGATAACTAATGTTGTGTGGGCCATATTACTCCTAGTAAACATAAGATAATGAAGTGGTTTTTAAATCTAAAGAAAATAGTAAATGAATCTAGTCTATCCTAAGCAATGGACATCTATTCCTAATTCTCCATACACATCTTTGACTTATGAAATTGTTACTGGGTTTATCAAGTACTCCACTACTGGGTGAACTAAGTGATAATACTATTGGGTTACCAAACAATCACACTTAACACTCAAAATCAGTCATATCCATTCTGCTTAACAACACTAAGAGTAAAGTTTATGTCAAAGTAAATAGTAACTAAGAAAACAGTCATTTGTAAGCTAAGTGAAAACAATAAACATTATTCTAAGTAAATAATAAGGAAGCTAAGTGATGTTGTAATAATGCAAAGTAATCTCGATTTTTATTTTTGGTCATGAAACATGTCCAAGTACATTCAACTTGAATAAAGACTCTGTTCAATCACTTAACATCACACTACGAGCATACATTGCTAAATGCTAAGTACTAAAATCAAGAAAACAAATTGACAGAATTTGTCTAAGGTTGAAATAAAACTATTGTTGGACCATGCACCTAAGTGTTGTATTTATAGGCCTACACATGTCTGCAATATTGGATATCCAACATTGTAGCTTGTGCCTTAATATCAAGGATTTGATATTGCAGCTCTGATATTGGATGCTTGATATTGTAGTTAGCAAAAAAGTCAATTTATCATACCCCCATGATTTATTGAAAACTCTTCCTCAAGTTAAAACAAAATGAAGATGGATGATGAATCACGTTTTGACTAGCTCCAATATCGAATACCTGATATTGAGCCCCAAGATGCAATGTTGAATATCCAATATTGCAGGGTATGTGTCGACCTATAAATATAGTGCTTGGGCACACGGTTTCCATATAGTTTTTTTTCATAGCATAGTAGAGCTCTTGTAGTTTGTTTTCTTTAGCGTTATAATATTTTCCAAAGTGCCTGTAGTAGGAGTTATTAACTGTACAGATCTTTGTTCAAGCATTATTGTACCTGAGCATGGCAATGTGTGTAGAAATAAAGATAAGCTTTTTGATCAAACTTTGCAGCACCTTGGCTAGCTTAAATACTTTATTTATGCATTTAATGTTTCATGTAGTTTCCTTTAATGCTTTCAAGTAATTAAGCTAAAGTAAGTTAATTAGATTCAATAGCAATTAATCAATTAAGCACAAAAGTACGACCACTTCGAGCATACGTATGACTCTTGGTAATCCCAGCAACGCTTAATGTTTGGTAACCCAACAGTGTTATATATGTTTAAGATATGAACAAAAAGTGAGATTGGATACTTATGTTAGGATAGTTAGTTATTGAGTAGCCATTAGATTAAGTTAAATTAATTATAATTTACATTTTAACTTGTTCTTAATAGTAGACAACTAAAATATAAAATAATAAAAATCATATGCCTCAATTATACTTAACCATACAATTAAGCTCCACAAGTATAGTTGAGAAGACAATGATTGTTACGCTTAGATTTCACATCCCAGACCTAGTGTACTTAAGAACTTAAGGTTCGTAGAATTTGACCGGATCACACGTGAACACTTATGATTCGTATGATTGGGCATAGGGGTACCTCGTTGTTCATTAATGGAGTTCCTTACAAAATTGAGAGGTATATTTACATGACACTATTTACAAGACACTTTATGTTGTAGTGGTATTTTACAAGAATGACACAAGTCATGACATGATAACTTTAATGAAAAACAAAATTTTGTGAAGCTTGATGTAGCCTTATGTGGTTCTAGGTGGTGGTGGCTCTTCCATCAGTTGCTTTTCCTTGTCATCAGGCTTTTGAAATCTATAATGGTTCAAGAGTGCCTGAAGTCTCTCCTCTTTCATTTGTGGGTCATGCATCATCCATGCTTGTTGTGCAATGTGTGATGGAGTAGGTACATCCCATGGGCACAACAATTACAGAAGCATCTGATTTGCCTTAACATACCAAGTTGCAAACTACCTCCTCTCCTCTTCAAATGCTTTGGCCTTTCATATAGTTCAGGATAATCTATCAATCTTCTAGCTAGGGTTGCCTCATCTTTTTGCCCTTGGTAGCTAACCTTCACTACTTCCAATTCAGAGTTTTTCACTTGAATTTTTTACAAGGCATCATTACAATCCATAAACTCTTTTTCATACAAAGCATATGTAGCTACTACTTGCTGTCCTAGCTCATTCGTGGGCCTTCTTGTTGTTAACATGGCCAAGGTAGCATAACGAAGGTTAGCTAACCATGTACTCTTTTAGGTCCTTGATCTGTATGTCTTTGTTTTTAACTTTTTCTTGATGGAAAATGGCATAACTATCCAGGATGGGTTGGCAGTTAGAATTTTGTGCTGAAATAGAGCTAATTCTAGCCTTTACCATCTGGATTTCTTTCTCGTTGATTTTCTTGTACATGCCCACCTAATCATAGAAATGTCCCTTGTACCTTTCATGTTTCTTTGCCTCGTTTTGCCATGTGCTTATTTCAATGGCTAACTTCTGATGGATGATGTGTACCTCCTCCATTGAAAGGATTCTATTTTCTCTTATGAGGTAGCTCATATCCTAGTTAACCCTTACTAGTTGTTCCCTTAACTAGTGGATGCTTTCCTCGAAGATGTTTTTTTTTCTATAGTGGTCAACCTCATGTTGTTAGTAGCAAATTGTCTATTTTCTTCTTAAACTATGTTAAGTGCCTTAGCATGTGCATATGTTTGTGCTTTAGCTATTGAGGAATTCCATACCGATTTATCCTTTTCTATTGTCATTTGTTTATTTTACTTGATTAGGTGGTTCATCTACTTTATCCTAGACTTCTCTATCTAGTTAGGTGTGATGAATTGTGTGGGATTTCTTCATTCAGCTCTCAGGGCTATGATCTCTTCTTGTAATTTCAGACTTTCATTTTCTACATGCTCTACCTTTGTCTCTATCATGACTAGTTTTCCTTTGGTAGCGATGAGCTTAGACTATATTGTTGTGACATCTCTAGGGATGTTTTGCCTAATCTACAATAGTCTATTGAGAACATCTTCATGATCAGTGAGAGTCATTAAGGTTTTGGTTAACATTTGAGCATCTCTAGCTCTAGTTAGATTTGCCGATGGCACAATAAGTATATTGAAAGATTCTTTGATGTGACTGGTGATCACATATGCTACTCCTACTACATCTTGGTGTTGCATTACCACTACTATGGCTCCTTCTCCAGTTTCTAGCACCACTTGGAATGATGCAGCATTCCCAAAGATCTATTGTGACCATTGTGCCTCTCCTCCTGACTATAATGAAATTTGTCTACTTGCTCGATTAGCTGAAATTACGGGCTTGATGGTATTATCTATAACTTTGTAAAGATTAACTTCATCCTTTGTTTCCTAGCTAATTATTTTTACAATTTGTTATAGAGTACTCATTGATGGTTTGTAATCTTGTGGTGGTAGTGGTGGGACTTGCTATTGTTGCTATTCTTGTTGTTGCTACTACTGCTATTGTTGCTCCTATTGTTCTTGTTCTTGCTCTTGCTACTCCTCATCATGATCTTTTCTAGGTGGTGCTAGTTTGAGCAACTTAGCATATGAAGCATTTTGGACTTTCCTAGAAACATCATTGGTGTATCCCAGGATTCCAGCTTGCTTGCATAGCTTTCTGATAAGGCAAGGGAATGGAAATGTTGGCTTTCCTACCTTTCTTTCTTCAAATCACCTTTGAATTTCCACAAAATAGACTTGTGCAAGGTTGGCATTGTATTTGCCCATTAGGATCACACTTTTTCTAGCCACATAAGTGGATAGTTGGTTGAGTCCTTTTGTTGAGAACAAGTGATAGGTGCCAATTTTGAAGTAAATTCTTTCTTCTAAAGTTAGTTCATTATAGCCCTTATCTTCTTTGCCATATGTCCATTTTAGCCATAATTTTTTGGTTTTAGGATCTGATTGGGTGGAGAGATATGCTAACCTTGCCCCTTCATTGGGTATACTAAGCACTTTTGCAATTACCTTGATTGAGAATGACATTAAGACTCCTCCAATGTTAATAGTAGTACCCTCTTCTTTGTTGTGCAAAAATTGATAGGTTTCTCCAAGGTATCATTTTCCATTATGTGACAATGTAGGCCATAGCAGTGATGCTTGGAGTTGTGTCCTTACCACTTTAGGAACAAATTTCATGAATGAACCAAAGTTCATTTCCACAATGACTGTGGTTAGGATGGATCTTTCTTGGATGGCTTGGAGGCAATCTTGTGACAACGTGAGGCATTTCCCTGGAACTTGTGATTCCTTTGCCTCTCCTTGTGCCAATTATCCTATAGTAGAAGTATCTTGATAAATGCTGAGTGATCAGACTTCCTACTCATATTCTAGCTCTTGTCCTCTAGTTTTGCCTCTACCTTGGCCTCTTCATTGTTTACTGCTCCTTGTGAGGATCCTCCTTGTGCTCCTCTCTTTGGGGCCATCTACAATCATTAAGGATTAAAAATTAATAAGGTATTCACCTTCATTCTTAATGGTTCCATACCTTACTCATACCCTTAGTTTCATTAAGTTCTTAGTTTATTAGGATTGCAAAGTTAGAAAAATTTTTAAAAAGTAATCCTATAAATATTAATCTCTTTATAACCCTTCATAGTTGCCTAATTTGTTCTTATGTATGGCTCATAATAATGGTTATGGTTTCTTATGAGCATTGTTTGAATGTTTCTAGCATTAATATGATTGATTTTTCATTAAAAATTTCAATTATCTCTTCATACTTACCCTTGAAATACCTTCTAGGTGTTAGGATATTGGAGTGATAACATGGAAAATATGGCTTGGGATAGTTAGAAGGTCAGAGCCCAATTTAGAGAAGAAAATTTGAAAAACTCTTCCTTGTGTGGAATGAAAAATGATGAAAATTTTTCCAAGTATTCGCTTATATATAGGTTTTATGGGACCCGATATCGGGGACTTGACATCGGGGATCCAATATCGGTGCAGATGCAATATCAGAGCCTAAGAAATTTCATTTTTCAAAAGGGTCTAATAGAAAAAATTAATTCTTTTGGATATTTGAAATGTTTTAAGGCTACTTAGAGGATTTGGATGATGGATGTGTGCTTACTTTTGTCAAAAACTTGTCATTAGGAGTTTATAAAGAAGGAATATATGGTTTTAAAGGTGCATAAGATGGGGAAGAAGGGAATTGATTCAGGTTATTAGAATGGATATTTTGATATGATATGGGATGTATTTATTGAAGTTTCATGATGTTGGAAGGTTCAAGATGATCTGGAATCACTTGGTAGGTATAAGATACAATAGTTATATAAGTGGATCCTTCCGAAAGTAGGCCCTAGCCCTTAATGCCCTTGTATAACCACACTTCAAAGTGTTCTTAGGCACTTAAGGAGTTGAATGTAATGCATAGCTGTTTAGAAAAATACACATGTTAGTATCACCAAATTGGGAAAATAACACTATGTTATACAAAAACTACAAGTTGTGACCATGCTTACAGTGACATGAAATGAACTTAGAAGGGATTGTAGAAATCATGACATGAGGTATCTTACTATAGGCATAATGAATTCTTGTGTTTTAATTGTGATTAAAGTAATCACTAGCCTTTTTGTCCAAGACTCAAACTGATGAGTGGCGAGATACCCCTACACTCAACCATACGAATACGAGCGTAGCATGCACGGTCCGGTCGAACTCCGCAGACTAAGTGCCTACACGCCCATGGAACACTTAGGGTTAATCATTCGTTGTCTTCCCAGACTTACTTGTAGTTGTCACGGTGTATGGTTAAGTAAGTCTGAGGTATATAATCCTTATAGCTTTTTATGTTTTTGTCTCCTATGCTAACAAGGTGAAGGGTTGAGAAACTAATTACTAACTCTAACTAATGAACTAAGTCTAAATTACCTAGCATTAACATCCAATCCCACTTACTGTACACACCCTGAATCGATGCAACCGTGGCTACCAAACGCTAGTCGTTGCTGGGATCNACGTGATATCGTGGGGGAGGATGCGATATTGCGTACACGATATCACGAGGGATGTGATATGCGATATTGCGTCTCATCATACCCCCATGACTAAATGAAAACTCGTCTTCAATTTCCTTACAATAATATCGGGAAGGTATGTGACTATTGACTTAAAATGAAACTAATGGGATGGCATGTGAACGGATCATCATTACAAGACACAACAAAACTGGTGTTCAGGACAACAAGGGTGAACACCTTATTACATTGACATTAGGCCTCATTTGGCAGCTGAGAGAAAAGAGGAGAGAAGAGAGAAGAAGTCTTGCTGCTGCCAATGCCAAGATTGCACCTTTCGTTGTCCATCAGTAAGTGCACCATCGGTCTTGCTCCTTGCATAGCTACTTCCAGCACTGCTCCATTCCAAGTGTTCCTTCCAGATCCCCTCCGTTGTTGCATGATTGCCATCTACACACACAACACAATCTTTTATTACCAACGGTAAATTAATCATCATGTAATTGATACCTTGCTTTGGTGTAAGTCCATTGATTGAGTTGTGGTATGGCTGATTGCGGGTCTGGAGATATAATATCGATGACTACTGAAGGTGTAGGGGTTAGGAATAAATCAAAAAAATCGGGGCTAATAGAAAATCGAAAAAAATCGGGCCTCGTACCCCCATGACTAATCGCGAACCTCTAGTAGTGATAGAATCGAGAAGAAAGAGGAACAACAAAGATGAGGAAAAAGAGACAACTATAACATTGATGAAATGGATGTCAAGATGGAAATGAACAAAATAAAATTAATTGCAAAATGTTAAGGGAAAGAATTTAACTGGTGCACCAAATATGAATGTCAGTGGGTCCTCCCCAAAGCAGGCTCATGCCCTTAATGCCCTGACAAACCCACATTCAAAGAGTTCGTAGGCTCTGGGAATGTCATTTGGAACAAGAGTTAAAGTCTTAACCGCAAGAATTTACCAAAAAGAAAAAAATGCATCTACCAAAATATACACTAATGATACAACCGGCAATGAGGTGAACAATGGAGAGAAGGATGGAGAGAAGAGAATGGAATGGAATCCCAAGAACAAGGTGGTGTACAGCCCCTTGTGTGTTTCATGATTAATGTGACTTGGCAAATCTCATTCCAACTCCGGCCTCAAACCAACCACATCCAGTGATTTTGCATCAATGCATTCGGCCAAACCATCCACTTGAGTAACAAGAATACATCTCTAAAGAGCCACCACCATTCCGACTTAACAAATGAGAGAGAATGGGAAGCGAGGAGGGCTTTAGTTAGAGGGAACATTTTTGGTTCCATGACCAGTGCTTGTAGCCCAAGGGATTATTTCATCTAAGGGGTGTGCTTTGAATTCTCACTTTTTCTTTTCTTTTCCTTTTTTTTATCCGTGAGAACCACACCATGCAAAGACTTCTTATTTTTATTATCTCAGCTTCCAATAATTGGGTAACATCGGAACGACAAGAAAACTCAAGAAGAAAACATCCAAGCACCCAATAGAATGGCCAACACAATAGCATCAAGTTCCCTTGAAGTCACACCCTTGTCAAACCTTGAGTCCTTCCTTAGTTTGAGAAGTGCCCAGTCTCATTAAAGTTCTTATTAGAAAGGGACTATACATTTCCAAGCCAAGAGAGACCATAGACTTTGTGGATGGATGGATGAACTGGACTTATTGCCTACCATATCAAAAGAACATACCTTAGTATCAACATCATGACTTAAAGGTAAAAACCAAACATTAGCAATCAATGAAAAACAGTTCATACTATCGTGAAGAACACTTATTGGGTGATGAACTTACATGCTGGATCACACACACACACACACACACACACACAAATTGGAAAAGTATAACGATGTTGTAAAACAAAAACAAGAAAAGTTAAAGAAATGTGTAAAACAAAAACAAGAAGAGTTAAACAAATGTGTAAAACAAAAACAAGAAAAGTTAAAGAAATTTGTAAAACAAAAATGTGTAAGACAAAAATGTGTAAAACAAAAACGTGTAAAACAAAAACTTAAACGTGTAAAAAAAAACGTGCAAAACAAAAACATGTAAAACAAAAACTAAAAAGAACTGAGGGCCTCCAATGATCAGCATAGGTGGCCATCTCCCCCATGACTAAATTGCAAGGGAGAGATCTGAAATAATGAGCATCTATTTGAATTTCATAAAAGTGTCCAACTTCTTCTCACTAATGTTCTTAGATTAAGGGGTGGGAGTTGGCGATGCTCATTCTTCAATGTATCTATGCCTCTGTTGTTAACATGAGTTGTTTCCTTAGTTTGTTCCGTGCATATTGGTTTGCTCTTTCTAATAGTTGTCAACCACAAGGTGTCCACTACTTATGTGGTTGCTACATACAAGCACCTTTGAATTTGTGTTTCTTAGACACACCGATTACATGGAAGAGATGCTGAACATTCTTCCATGTCATCACCCTCTGAGTCACTGTATGTGATGCATGGAACTTTCTCCTTTTCAATCTTTCCATAAATGTTTATCTTAGATATCTGCAAGGAAATATCGCGAATCCCTAGGTACGCATCTACTATACTTAGCCATGGCCTTCCCATTATAATTGGGAAGCCCCCATTGTTGCTATTAACTTCTATCACCAGGAAGTCAGCTGGGTAAGACCAACCACACACAGTGGTAACAATGTCCTCCACCAATTCCAAGGGAATGGTGATGGACTGGTCTGCTAGCTTTAGTTGGATGTTACTCTTCTTAAGTTGGGTTAGGTTCCAGGCTTGGTACATCTCTCATGAAATTAGGTTGACTTCAAAACCTGAGTTAAGAAGAGCCTTATGTGGTTTGTTCCCGACGATTTGTAAATAGATTAAGAGGCTTCTAGGATCAGTTAGTTTCCTGGGAAGGTGGCCTACCTTGATCCAGTCGGTTACGGTATGCATTAACATAACCGTATGCGTACAGCTCTGTTGTTGGACTGAAGGGTGCTCCGAAGTGTTAGATGGTGGAGGAGTGTACACGGGCTTAACTGCTTGTTGCGAGAGCTTGTCTGGGCTTTTGGTTCTGAAGAAAGGTGATCTCTTTTTATAGTTTTCAGAACTAGCAGCGGGTTGAATGTTTATGGCTCTCGTAGTGTGGTGTTGCTGTGGTTGAGTGGGGAGTTCCCCTTGCATTGTTGGAGTAGGTTGTATGGGAATTATTGGTGGAAGAGGTGCAGATGGAGTTGGAGGATGGTAAGTATGTGGGGTGCCTCCCGGAGGAGAAGGAGTCCTCCTAAAGTACTCCCGAACTTGGTAGTGACGTTGGAGAGTTGTGTGACTCATAGAGTCACTTGAAGAAACTGGATGCTGCACATAATATCCATAAGGATCAGGTTGCTGGTAAGGGTACTGTTGTGTCGGCGGTGGCATCCCCCATGACTATGGGTATTGCCACTACTGATGTTGTCCGATGGGTTGTGGTGGAGTTCCACTTGGATAGTATGTTAACAGTTGGTGGAACTGCCTTGGGTTACCTTGGGGATAAGGTAACCTTCGGGGTGTTTGCCATTGGTTGCGTCTTGGGTTAAGTGCATACACCCCAGACTCCTGTAGATGTGAGATGATTGGACAACATCCCTTAGGATGGTCATAGTGGAAGATCTCACATCCACCGTCATCGTTTGTGTCTGAATCCACAACCTCATTGGAGATAGTAATTTTCCCTTTACCCTTATTATGTGCACGGCCTGAATCTCTCCGCTTTGTCATGTTCTTGTCACTACTTCGTTCCTCCTTAGACTCTTCCACAATTTTGGAGACAGTTTCAAGTCTAGAGTCTAAGGAATCCCACAATTGATCCATCTTAGCCAATACTTCTGTTGTTAGTTTTTGAATCGGAAAGGTTTTTCTGTTCACCAACTCTTTGAGTGGTGACTCATCCTCTTCATCGCAAAATTTCACTCCCTTCTTCCAAAGGAAGGGATCACGGTTGTATTCTTCCACACTCTCTCTTTTTCATAGCTCACCTTCTTCTTTTGCTACTTGTTTCAACAAGCGATGAAATTCATGGGCTCTAAGTTTTGATAGTCTCCCTTGGGCATAAGTCCCAAGGGTTCTTCTAGTTACATGCCTTAGCCCATTCACGATGTCGTGGAGTTGATCCCGCTGTGAGTAACCATGGCCCGGGCAACGATGTAACAATGTGTAGTAGCAGCCCATGGTAGCATCCAAGGATTCATGAGTACCTTGCTTCCATCCTTGGATCTGCTTACGCAAGTTAGACACTCTGGAGTACATTTGATATTTATTGTTGAAGAGTTCTAACATCGTACTCCACCTCCTAATGGTTTCTGGTTCTAAGGACCGGTACCAACTCTTTGCTTCCTTAATGAGTGTCTTGGGAAACAACTTAAGTTTTTGCCACTTGTTTTCTATGTTCTGCAAGGCACAGGCATTGTGGAATACCTGTAAATGATGCTGCAGATCAGCGTTGTATCCCCCCTCGAAGCATGAGATATTATTCATGTCTAAGTGTTTGATCCAACTGTTCTTGTGATGCCTTGTTGGAATTTTTACTGCCTCCATTATGTTGAGCATACTTTAGGTGGTAAGTAGGGGCTCATCATGATCATCTCTTTCATGACGCCTATGATGTCTTCGTTGTTCCCTACTTTCCCTTCGTTCATACCCTTGTCCTCTCTCTTGACTTTCCCATTGAGGTCTCTTGTTTTGCCTACCTCTATCCTCACCATTATTCTCTCTATGACTGCACCCAGAGGTGGAAGGAGAGGGTGAATGATGTGAAGAAGGGGAAGAAGAAGGAGAACCATCGCCATGACGATGTTTCCTACCTTCTCTTTTGTGGTTTCGGCCCTGATCGTGATGACGATCTAAGTGCCTGTCCTTGTTATATGTTGTTGTTCCCTTAGTAAATAGCTGGTGTTCACAGGGATTAGAACCAGGGTTGTGTATCGTGGATCGTAGGTTCTGATACCCCACCTCCTCATCATTGTTAGGAGGGGGAACATCTTTCGATAGAAAACCCGTTATGAGTGGTTCACCATCTCCAATTTTACTAAGGAAGTGTGGGACCTCCTTGCCCTTCAACAATGTATGTTGGCTCTCCTACCTTGAGTCCCTCATACGTTGTAAAGTTGTGGGATGGTAATCCCTCATGTCAAAATTTTCCGCAACGTATTCAGTGTATAATTCTGTCATGCCAATCTGTGCCAAAGCACGGAGAAGCATGTTTGGGATTGCCCGATCTAGAGGTAACATGATGTTACCTTGCAAGTCTCTCTAGCGCATCTGTTCATCTTGATGGAAGATAAAAGTAAAATTAGGAATATACTCATCGGGATGAGTATATTGCACCCTATATTGTTGAGGAACTAGCTGATTTAGGTTATGTGTTTTTGATTGCCGACTGTTTCTTGTATTATCCCTAGGCGGTGAATTTCTTTTGTTATAAGACGACATTTTTTTTATCGGTGTGCTAATTTACTATTATATAAATTTTCGTTTAATTAACCCTATCGTTTAAACTCCCAACGATGTGAGTGATTTCCTACGTTCTACTTAGCGCACAAACACTTAGTCCCCGGCAACGATGCCAATGATGAGTGGCGAGATACCCGTACACTCAACCATACGAATACGAGCATAGCATGCCCGATCTAGTCGAACTTTGTAGACTAAGTGCCTATACGCCCATGGAACACTTAGGGTTAGTCATTCGTTGTCTTCCCAGACTTACTTATAGTTGTCATGGTGTATGGTTAAGTAAGTCTAAGGTGTATGATCTTTATAGCTTTTTATGTTTTTGTCTCCAATGCTAACAAGGTGAAGGGTTGAGAAACTAATTACTAACTCTAACTAATGAACTAAGTCTAAATTACCTAGCATCAGCATCCGTTCCCACTTACTGTACACACCCTGAATCGATGCAACCGTGGCTACCAAATGCTAGTCGTTGCTGGGATCACCACGCGTAACACACGTGCTCGAAGTGGTTGTACTAAGCCACTTAACTAGGAGAGAAGGGTTGAGAGAGAAAGCAATAAATAACAGATAATAAATAACAATAAATAAAATCATAATTAGCCTATTCCATGCACTGCAAGGTTTATCCAAGAAGCTCATCTTTATTGTCGTACACAAACCTATGTTTAGGTACAATGTTTGCTCGATTAAAGATCCATTCACTTTAGGACTCCTATTGCAGGCACATGGAAAATATTCTATCTTCGGAGTGATCAATCTACTAGAGTTTCCCTACTGTCTAGTCTAGGATGAGGAAACAAGGGAGAGCCACCTCTTATTTATAGATATGACGGCGCACCGCGATATCGTGTACGCGATAGCGTGGGGGAGGATGCGATATCGCGTACGTGATATTGCGAGGGATGTGATATCACGGCCCATGCGATATCGCATCCCATCACAAACCAAGTACAAACCACATTCTAGCAACATTGCATCATTTCATCTTTTGGAATTACAACTATAAGATTATTAGTGTTGCAAGTAGTATTGTCACTTGACATATTGTCAAAAGGAAGAAGTTCATTTATGGGACTTTATTTTTGAGATTTTTGAGAAACTGCTGATGAGTGGCGAGGTACCCCTACACTCAACCATACGAATACGAGCGTGCACGCGCGATTCGGTCGAACTCCGCAGACTAAATGCCTTAACACCGCAAGAAACACTTGGGGTTAATCGTTCGTTGTCTTCCCAGGCTTGCTTGTAAGTGTCACG
>MNCI01016537.1:160982-173103 GCA_015680685.1 Gnetum montanum
AGTCCATGCACTACAAGGTTTATCCAAAATGTTCATCTTTATTTCCATACACAAACTTGTGCTCAGGTACAATATTTGCTTGAATAAAGATCCATTCACTTTGGGACTCCTACTGCAGGCACATGGAAATTACTCTAACTATGGAATGGAAAAACTGCAAGAGTTTGGCTAAGGTCTAGATCTAGATGGTGAAACAAGGGAGAGCCGCCTCTTATTTATAGAAATGGTAGCGGACTGCGATATCGCGTCCCATCAATTATCATAATAATGGTGTCCATTATGGCTACCCTTGTTCTTGTAATCATGACAATATTTTGACAACTACTTCTACTTCTTATTGTTAAAGTCTTTACTTACTAGTGCTTGCAAAGATATCTTACTATTAGATACATAGGACTTCATATTAGTTGCTTCTTTAAGTACTTTTGTACATGACTCCATCATGATGTACAACTTACTACCATTCTTTGTCATTTGGTAGAATACATCATATGATGGTGGCAATGCTTTAAGAACATAAAATTTGATAGTATTGGATAATACCTATGCATTTTGCACCCAAAGACTAGCCTATAGTGCAAAAAATTTCTAAAAAAGTGTGGTCATGGAATCAGCTTCTTTTAATTTTAAGGAATTTAATGGATTTTAAAGCGATACTATATTAGATTCATTCTTTACTTCAATTGTTTTTAAAAGCTTTTTCTACATCTTATAGGCTGAGTATTTTTATTTAACAAGTTGTACAAATTCGCTAAACACACTGAAAGTAATAAGAATTTGTACTATCTTATTATTAGTATCCACTATAATGGATTCAACCAAGATTTCTTTAAGGCCATTACCATTACCATGTAGCAAAAGTTTCATCTGCAACTTCTGAATTCAATTAATTTAGAACTTGACTCTTATTTACGGATGCAATCCTTCTTTACTTTGTCATGGCTACATAAAATTATTTGAGCCAATTTTTGAAACCCATAATCATCTACAAGGATCACTCATCATCTTGCTCTAATACCATGTGAGGTTTTTAAGAAGCAGTGAAGTGAATTGTGAATATAGTAAGAAGAAGAAATATCATCGTCGAAGGAAGTATACAATGATATTGATACTAGCCAAGTTTAGAATTCTTTTAAGTTACACAAAATGTTACAACTAAATTGAAAGAACACCTAACTTTATGAAATTAAATGAGTTAACATAGTTGTTAGTTAATACAAAACATAATTAACCTTTGTAGTAAAGACGTGATGATGAATATTATCTTAGTAATAATATTAGTAAATAAATTAAACATAAAGTCAAAATAGAAAACTATACAAAGATTTTTCATATATCCTTAATAGTATCAATTACCATTTTTTCTTACTAGTATCTATACTTTGTGTTTGTATCCTATGGTTAGAACTAATGACATATTTCTTATTTACTTTTCTATAAGTTTGTTTGGATAATTAGTTTATAAGCTTTGTTATTACATATTGGTTTAAAGTACATCAAATATAGTTACAATGCATTGAATTGTGTGATATTGATTTTTAAATACGTTTAGATAATATAAAAGTATACATTGTTGATAGACAACTACATAAAAGCCACATGTAAATGGAACTATCATTGCTTGGGAGTATTATAATTATTTTGTACCATCACTCTAAGCACACTAGCCTAGGGCATTATTCAAGTATATTGAATTGTCTTACCCTAAACAAACATAATATTTATTTTTAATTCTCTTTTATATAAGAACTAGGGATTGTTTTGGATATTGTAATACAAGAGCATTGTTGTTGGTACTTGTTTGTGATATTCGATAGGTTAGAGCTTGCTTTGCTTTGCTAAGGGGCCACTACATTATTTTGATTATTTAATTTTTTATTTTACATTGGTGCTTAGTCAATTTGTAGAGTTTATCTTTTTTCTTCATGAAAATGTAATATCTATGTAATAGATCCTATGTTATATACCTAATATCTACATAATTTATAACTTTACAAATAGTTCATTGCCACCAATTAATCCAAATAATATTGCAAGTAGGTTTGTTTCTACATTCTACAAAGACTACAAAATATTTTTTCCACTAAGTCTTACAAACATATTAGCCTTCATATAAAAATTTTCCTTCTTTCAAAAGAAGAAAGTATTAATCCTAAAGAGAATAGTTATTATAAGAAAATGGTTTGAAAAAGTAGCATTTATACGTACTTCTACTTGTAGGATTCCAAAAGGAAGCATTAGAGATGTAATCACATCAACAATAATTCTCCTCATTTGATATGAGAATAAATAGCTAATATCAAAAAGAAAATATTTTCTTTAAAATTATACCAATCTTATTTTTCTTGAGAAGACATACTAGGAGAAAGATCACCAAGTTTATCTAAATGAATTTCAACCATATTGAAATTACCTCTAATAATCCAAGGAACTTTAAGCAAATATAGAAGATATTTCAAAACCTTTTATGATCTTTTGATTTATTATCAGCATAAATATTAGAAAGTTTAAAGTTTCATTTTTCACTTTAACAAGTAATCCAAATAATACTTTAAAGGTTGTCAAAACAAAAAGTCAAAAATTTTTAGCCCAATCTTTATTAACTACAAGAGCAATAACTCTTTTGTTAACTTTAACAGCAACAGAGAAAATCATGTAGTTATTTCAAATCCATTTACTAACAAAACTAACATCATGCACTGAAATCTTAATCTCTTTCAGGAAAATAACATTTAGAGGTAAATATCATTTTGAAAGATACTTCTTGGAAATCTATACTTCAGACCTATCAAAAAGGCCTCAAGCATTCTAAAATAAAATTGATATTGAGATGTGGTTAAAGACATCCTCATCCTTGATTTTTTAAGTTCAACATTTATCTCATAAGCCATGTCACTAATAGCTAAAAAATACTATTCAATAAGAATGCATCTAGAACATTAGTAGAAGTAGAAAAAAGGAAATACCTCATGATTTTTTGAATTGAATCATTATCTACATGCTTTTTCTTTCTACATTGCATTGGGAAAAAATCCTTCTAACACTTTCATTGCTAGTCCATACCAAAATCTCTTTTTACTAAATAAGAATTGTCTTTAAATATAAAGAATTTACTAACATCCTCAAATTTAAAAGGATTAATAAAAAGTTAAGGACTTGTTGAGGAAGGCTTTATTTATGCCTCCTAAAAGTTATCATTATTTTTTGTTTCGAAAAAATATTATTTATTCTCCTAATGAGTAAACTTTTTTATTAAGATGAGAATAATTCCCAATAACATGGCCTTCATGTTGATAATAACTTCAACATCCTCACAAATTATAATATGTAGTTTTCTAGAAAAACACTAATGACATATTATGAGTTTGAATTTTATCTTTTTTTATTTTAAAATAATATTTATAAAATAATATATGCATTGCACACCATGTATTAATGTTTTTTTGACTATGTTTTAAGAATTATGCTAATGTAACCAATAATTTCACATTTAACACTTTGAAAAAGAAGAGGAATATTTTCTAATTCAATCTAGCAAGGAATTTTAGAATAATCAAAAGAATTAGGATAGAAATCTAATTTTCATTCTTAAATAATAAAAATATTATGATCATCCATAAAAAATTTATGATTTAGGATGTTGTTCCTACATAAATGTTCTTTCTAATTCTAGAATGACATCTCTACAAACTAAGTGTTGAGATACTTAGCACACAACCGTAAATGATCTTTGGATTGATGTAACCATCGATAAATTGATGATTATAAAATAAAGAATCATGATTCCTCTAATTAAATATGGACTTAGCCTATCGTATGTGAACTATGAATGGTAGGAAGTGATGAAAAAGTGAGGATTTTTAATGTTGAAAAGATTAAAAATGACATGAACACCTAAAATTTCTAACTCTAAAAGTGCTATAGAAGCCCAAGAATTCTATCTATGGGAGTGACATTAAAAATGTAGGAAGATGATAAGGGTGGTAGAGAAGCACATGGGGGCTGCAATGGTGGTAGGTGCTTAGGGTCCTAATCTTGCTTTGCTATTGCACACAGAAAAGATCAATGTTATGCTCAAAGAGATCTACCTCTCTCTATTTTTGTCATTCAAAGAACCCAAAAGTCTCAAAAAAATCCTAAAATTTTGGATTCTTGACCTTTATTTATATGCTTGGAATTGTCTCAAATTAGCAAATTGTTGAAATTTAAAACACATGGAATCACTCAGAAATGAAAAAAAAACATGAAGATCACGTGAAAACAAAAAATTGCCAAAATGGAAAATATGTAGATCACATAGAAATGACAAATTGCCAAAATTGGAAACACATAGATCACATGAGAAACACACATTGGATTTCATCAAAATATTTTGGAAGATTTTAGACAGGAAAATGATGTGTAGAAATAAAGATCCAAGTCTCTAACTTATGTAGAGAAATCCAAAGTGGGTACATCATTGTCTCCTCTTGATAGATTGGATACATCATTACCCCCTCTCGATAGATTCTACTGAGGTATTGAAGGGGGATTCATCTAGAAGAGATTGAATGTTGAACTCATGTACTTGTAAGAGTGAAAAAAATAGAAAAAAAGAAGTGGGCGAGGGAAAAAATATCAAGATATATCCAATATAACAATCATGAGGATGGTGCTACAATTCAGAAAGGGTGTGGCTAAATTCTACACTCAAGATGGCCAAAAGGATGTCATTTATGATATTCATACCCTATTCCAATCATGCTCTTAATACATTCTTATTGAAATAGAATAAATGAATTACTTCTCACTAAATATGTTGATGATTAAAAAGGGAATGAGATAGGAATGGATGTTAGAAGAAACAAAAGAGAAGTGAGAGGGGAGAGATGAAAAATAAACTTGTCAAATTGAGGAAATAGCCTATACACTAATAGTGGGGAGTTGTGTTGTAGAAGTAAGATGCAACTAGATCCCTAGAGTTGACCTTTCCCTTACTTAACTCATATGCAAATTTCACACTTCTTATATCACTTTACACTTAACAGTTCTTTACTGTATCAGGGAAAAGACATTTATTCTGCCTCACTAATATTTAATATACAGAGGGATGGAAGTAGATGTGGGTTGGGGGTGAGAGAGAGAGAGAGAGAGAGAGAGAGAGAGAGAGAGGAGGGGAGGGGATGGAGGAAGGATGAAAGAAATATAGTATAAATAAGTAGAAATGAAAGCATACAAAAACATAAAACAAAAAAGAAAGGGGAGAAAAGAGAATATTGTCCATATACCTTTTATGAAAACAATGACATGTTGTAAAAGTGGGACATGACTAAATCCTACACATTGTATGGCTGAAAAGGATGTCATATATGATGAGTAGCGAGGTACCCCTATGCCCAACCATATGAATCATGAAGCATTCACCCACAACTCAATTGAATTTCATAGACTTTATCATTTTTAGTGCACTAATCCTTGAGGAAGTAAATCTAGCCTTAAGGTCAATCATTGTCCTCCTAATTACACTTGTGATGCATATTGGTATGGTTAAATGTAACTAAGGCATTTGATTTTTATTATTTTGTATTTTATGTTTTGGGTGCTTGAAATGTAGGTAAAAAGAATTGGATTAACTAATCTAAATTAATTAACTAACTAATATTAAGCTAATCCTAACATAAGTATTCATTCCCACTTTCTGTACATCCTAAACCCATGTATCCACTGCTGGGCGACCAAATGTTACGCTACTGGGCATACCAACCAATAACATTGCTGGGATTACCAAGTGAATACGTGTTACGCTCGAAGCGGTTGTACTTATGTATTTAATCTATCTAGCTTAATAACCTTCTTAATTGAATTGCTAGAAAATAATTGCAAAATAATTGAGAATAATTAACAAATAATTGAAAACATTGAATACATAAATAAAAGAACTAATTTATCCAAAGTGCTACAAGGTTTATCAACAAGCTCATCTTTATTACTACATACACTATTGTGCTAAGGTACAATAATGCTTGAATAAAGATCCATACACTTAATGACTCCTATTGCGGGCACTCAAGGAAAAATTCTAACTTTCAAATATAAAAAATGCAAGAGCTTCACTACATTTGAAATCTAGACTCTCCCATAAATGCAGCAGGTAGGTGTGTATTTATAAGCGATAGACAGACACCACATCAATAAGGCCTTGTCGACGCAGTTAGCTATGTTGATGAGACCAACCAACAATGACTCATCATACCTCCACAACTAAATGAAAACTCATCCTTGAGTTCTTTTACAAAATTCAGAAAGTATGGGATTATTGATTTACTTTTCTTTCAAAAAAAAAAACTTGACTGACTTGACAAAAAATGGAATGCCTGGGTGTATGGATCAACACATTATAAAAAATGGTTGTGTTTAGGACACAAAATTGAACACCATGACATAACTCATCAAAAATTGGACATCACGTTCCTTGATGATGTGAAGGTTGCTGGAGAAGATCAAACGATCCTAGGCAGTGGTGGTTCCTAAGGCTCCAAAGGACCTTCACCGACTTCATGCACTAGCGGTGGTTGAGGCTATGGTTGTCCTACTACCACTGCAACTTCAAGTGGGAGGCAGAAAGCATCCAGTAGTGCTTTCATTTTCTCCTCCTTACTCCTGGGATCATGCACCATCCAGATAGCTTTCCCAGTGTGGGTTGGAATGAGCACATCCCAAGGACATAGGATTGCTGAAAACAACTCCTTGACGTTGATGAACCAAGTAGCAAATTGTTTGCATTCAATGTTGAATGCTTGCACTATGTTCTTTAGCTCTTGGTAGTCATTCATCTAGCTAGCTAGGTCCTTAGTGATGGATCATTGATATGTGAATCACCCTTTGAGGACTTCTAGTTTAGCATTAGCAATCTCAAGCTTTTGCTTGGTGTCTTTGTGGTGTTTGAACTTGGCCTCATATAACAAGTACAAGCTAGCCACCTGCTTCTTCAATTCTAACCATGACTGTCTGGCTATTAGCATTGCCAGGTTTGCATAATGAAGATTGGCCAACTCTATATATTCTGTCATTTTTTCAATCTACAACTCCTTCAAGTAGATCTCTGCTTTGTTGTAGGCATCAATCCCATCAAGGATGGGCTACCACATCTCTCTTCCTTACTAGAGTTGCTAGAGGGCTTTGTTAACTTTAGCCTTTGTCATTTGTATTTGTTTTTCATTAATTTCTTTTTGCAAGCCAACTTGGTCCCTATAGTGATTTTTCACCCTTTCAAACTTGAGAGCTTTGTGCTTCTAGGTAGTGATTTCGATGGAAAACTTTTTTTGCAAGGTGCGCACATCCTCCATTGATAGATTTCAATTCTCTATAGTAAATTTTCTCAATTTAGTGTTGACTTTGGCAAGCTACTTTTACTATTGATGAATGAATTCCTACATTTGATCTCTTTGAGCATCAACATTTTGCATGCGATGATTTTATGCAATCAGTGTCTTATTTTCTTGGAACATTTGATTTAAGTCCTTCTTAATTGAATGTGTTTTAGCTTCTACCATGGATTATTTGAAGATGGACATTGTTGCTTTCTCCTCAGCCTTTTGAAGTCATTCTTGAAGTTGTTTCATAGCTTCATCTCTTATCATTGCTAGGCTGAGGATTATTTTCTCTACAAGTCAAGCACGAAGTTCAACAACCTTTGTGGCCAAGCATTGATTTCACTCTTGGGACATTTCTAGTTGCTCTTCCAAAATGATGCATTTTCCCCTTGCATTCAACAACTCCAACTGGGTTGCAATGATGTTCTTCGGAAGATTAAAGATATTCGAAGTTAGTTGCTTGGTTCCCACCAGTCATTCCAGTAGTTGTTCATGTTGGGATGCATTCAATTTTTTGCTGACCATGCTTATGGACATCTACACATCTTGGAGTGTAGATACATCTGGTATAGATGCTATCGGTGCATTTAGTGCTTCAGATACATCGTTAGCTACTACTTCTCCCAGTTTTTTCTGTTCTTAGTGCTGCATCATCAAGATAGTTGCCTCCTCACCTTTCTCCAACCTCACTGAGAAAGTGGTAGCATTCTCAAAGATTTCTGTGAATAAATGATGTGTCTCCAATGATATCATCACCTTCTAAGCATTAGGATCCAACCTCAAAGGCAACTACATTCTTTGAGCATAGAAAATGGAACCACCCCTCTCCATCTAGCTAATTGTTTGAGCCACCTCATTAAGATGACTCATTGCTAGTTGGTACACATATGGTTCCACCCCACTTGTTCCTACTTGCTACTCTTTAGCAGGTGGTGGTGGTAGCAGCTTCTCTTCTTAGATGGTTGCTAGCAGTTTGTCCTTCATTATTTCTACCCATGAGGCCAAGGGAGTATGCTTGAGAGTGTTATTGAAATAGTGAACAATACCTATCCTCTTACAAAGTTTTCTTATCAGGCATGTGTTGGCGACCATTTGGGACGCGACCGCCAATGAGTATCCTCGAACAGGATTTAGGTGCTTGCTGGTCTCTGGCAACACCAAGGACCAGATACCTCCAAATAGACTCAGTAGTCAATGTGAGTATGTGTGTGTGCTGTTGCAGTGTGCGGTTGTGATATATGAAACGATTGCTTGTGTGTAAACTACAAATAACTTATATTAAAGAGATTCAGCTAACTTTGTCAAGTACTGTGAGTTTTTGAGAGTTCCTATTTTGTTCAATTGCCTAGTCTACGCATTCCTTATAATACCTACTTGTAAAAAATAAATTTTGTAAAAACATTTGAGCACAACTCCGCAAATCTACTTCTAATTTTTCCCAGAGAAAGAAAAAGTTCCACAAGAAAACTAGAAATAGAGCAAGATTCAATGGAAATAGACAGAAAAGAAAGTAGATTTGTGTGGACCTCAAATATTTGAACAAGGTAAAATGACACTAGTAAAAACTTTGCAATAACGCTATCCCAAATTCAATAACTACGAATTTTTCAACTTCCAAGGCTCAAATAAGCAATTTTTTCAAGACAATCCTACTATGCTACCAAAAAAATGCTGCATAAACTATCACATACGAGACTCCATTTTTGGCTAGATAATGGATGTCAACAATTGCATTCAACAGAACCTTCAAAATACTTTACAATTTCTGATTGAAATACCATGGAGATTCACTTTAAAGATAAAATAAAGCTATTCTGGTCCCATCAAAATACCAAAGATTTTCTAAACCCTCTTGACTATTAAATCGTTCAACGGCATGACTACAAGCAGAGGCTCTCTTACAACAATCCCAATAGTAGTTCTTATACGTTGCACAATAATCAAATTCACTACTAAAATGCTCTTAAGGCTTTCAAACACAAGTGCTTCTATGGAAAAATTTTAACAAAAATTTTCTATCGGGTAACAAGAATAATAAGAGCAATCTAAAAATCTCAAAATTACTTGCCAAGGATGATACTATCTAAACGACTAGCTAAACAATTTAAACAAAATAAAAATAAAACATAACTTACAGGACTATGACAGAGTGGCTGAAATCTTTTCTTTAGCAAGCCATCTTACAAGCAATCGTTCACAATTTCTTCTTTATAATGCTCTTCTCCCAAGACTCAAAGTGTGTCTCCAAGTGAGAGCCAGTAGTCTTCCAAAGTGTGTTGTGTCCCCCCCCGCCCTTGTGATGTTGATTCTTCTTACCCCTGAAGCCTTTTTATAGGGTTCAAAAGGTAGTTACATTCAAAATATCTTTGCTAACTTCTCTCCCAAGTAACTTGCCCAACAAGTTAGGAGATTACTTGCCCAACAAGCTAGGAAATTACTTGCCCAAGAAGTTAGGTAAGTTACAAAAATTTTGGATGGTTGTAACCACCGATAAGCTACAATTGACAAGTCTAGGATATTAGACAAATATTCAACAAGTCTTCTTTTTTCTTTTTTCTTATAATACTTTTTCCTTAAGAATTCATAGGGTTATACAATATTTGCATCTAATGTTTACCTCTAGTTAAGTCACAAAGCCATAGGAATGTTTCATTTTTACAAGAAGAGACCTCCATGTCTAGTGAAGAAACTAGAACTTTACAAATGGATGTAGCAGAACGAAAATGGATTGGGGGAACAACCGATGAGTTTATTTTTTCAAAACATGTAAATATGCCTTATCAAAAGTGAGAACCTTAAAAATATTTGTGGAGGAAGTGCTTTGTTGTTTGGCCAACTACTGATTTTGCTCAACAAGCTTTTGTAATGCATAGCCACGCCTCTGCTGAACTTGTCATGCAAGTTGCACCTCCCAAAAATAACGCAATAGTTGAAACTACTTCTACGCACAGTTCGCTGGTAGCTGCCACATCTTCCTGTAAATCCTCAATGATGGTTCACGGTTAAGTTCTTTCAGATTCGTCGGTAACAGTGGTATCGCTAGGGCTTGATGCAGGCCATGAATTTTCGCTAATTTTTGGGTTTCTGGGCTGCAGCAAAGTGGTAGGACTTGTGTTGGCCGTTTGTAACAACTTCTCGAATATCTAGGGAACCTTCAACAACTAGGATACCTACTTATATGCGGTTGTTGAAATTTACAGTAACTGCCTTCAACTGTTTACAACGTGAATACATGTACGATGGTTGAATCTATCCACACACAATCAGTCTTCAAACTTTCAGAGCTCAGTGTATTTTGTTTTGACCACCTCAGGACCATTGCTACGATTGAAGGGTGTCTCAAGTCTTTGAAAATAGCGATGATCCAAGGCTGCGACCAACTTATGTTTCCAGATAGCATTGTGGCTGTTCAGCCGCTTAGGCTTAATGGAATATGTTTGTCGCTCAACCAAGAATTTCTTAGAAGATATAATTACGATGATTTTGCAGTAACTCTATTTTAGATCAGTTTGTATTCGTTTATGTAATATGGTTGCCTATGGATGATTTTTTCTCTCATCTTATGCCTCATGTTACCTATGAATGTGAAAATTAACAGGTTTGATGGAAAATCTCCCATCCCAAATTAATTTAAATACAAAGTGAGCCCCTTTTTTCTGCCAAAGAATTACCAGTGACATTAAGGTACATTCATTATGCAAGGAATTGGGAGATGTGTAGGAATGTTTCCAGTAAGCTCATTTGAACTCAAATCAAGAAACACCATACTCCTACACTACTCCTTAGTAATTGAACCAGAAATGAAGCTTTGCATAAACTAACCATTTGAAGAATTAATATTAGGGAGAATAGATGCAGCCCATCTCATCCAATCTTTTTTGGTGAGTGACAAGAATCAATACCTTTTCAACCTACATCTTGCCATTTCAATAGTTCTAATGAAATATTTTGAAGGTTTCAATCATCTCATATCTCTATTCCATGAAATGGCCAAAATGTGCCAACATTTCTGCCCCCCTTAAAAACTTAAAGAAACTTGTGCAACCTCATTTCAAAACTGAAACATACTATAATTTTCATTGAATTTTTGCAGCTGAATAGAAATCTTTTTTGAGGAAAATTCCCATTTAACATAAGGTGTGATGGCACAAAAACCTCGTTTCTAAGAAAAATAACAAACTATACATTATCAAGTCCTTCATGGACTATTCTTGGGATGGAAACTGAATTGTGAGGGTTACCCTAGTAGGAATCCTCATCTCTCTAACTGTTTCATAGGAAATTTTTGATGTGATGAAGGCTATTCTATTGTTCTCTGGCTTGGTGGAGCTCTCACCTTGATCTACTGGAGCTTTCTCTTCAGCACTTTTCTCATTTTCTTTTTCAAATGAGCTCTTCTGTTCTTCTCCGTTAGGTCCTTCATTTTCCTCTTGGGAGACAAAGGCTTCTCCCCATCCCCATGATGACTCTTCATTGGTTGGTTGCTCTTCTCTTTTTTCTTCTTCTTTGGTGCAATCTTGATATTGCCCCCAAACATTGGACTTTATCTCCAAACGTCTAGTGAGAAAAGAAAATTCATTGGACAACCAAGTCGTAAAAGGACACTCTTTTGGAGCTCCACAAGACCTAGCCTTTAGGTAAGCCTTCAATACATGCTCAGGGCAACATCCCATCACATATGGAATAAAAGGCTTTCTCATTGCTCTCTCAAACTCCATTAGCTCTCTCTAACCTTCACTACTAAACTTGAATTGAAAGATGAAGAAATC
>MNCI01016537.1:180084-202636 GCA_015680685.1 Gnetum montanum
GTATACAATATTTGCATCCAATGTTTACCTCTAGTTAAGTCACAAAGCCATAGAAATGTTTCATATTTTTACAAGAAGAGACCTCCATGTCTAGTGAAGAAACTAGAACTTTACAAATGGATGTAGCAGAATGAAAATGGATTGGGGGAACAACCGATGAGTTTATTTTTTCAAAACATGAAAATATGCCATATCAAAAGTGAGAACCTTAAAAATATTTGTGGAGGAAGTGCTTTGTTGTTTGGACAGCTGTTGATTTTGCTCAACGAGCTTCTGCAACGCGTAGCCATGCCTCTGCTAAACTCGTCATGCAAGTTGCACCTCCCAAAAATAACGCAACAGTTGAAAATACTTCTGCGCATAGTTCGCTGGTAGCTACCACATCTTCTTGTAAATCCTCAGTGATGGTTCATGGTTAAGTTCTTTCAGATTCGTTGGTAACGGTGGTATTGCTAGGGCTTGATGCAGGCCATGAATTTTCGCTAATTTTTGGGTTTCTGGGCTGCAGCAAAGTGGTAGGACTTGTGTTGGGCATCTGTAACAACTTCTCGAATATCTAGGGAACCTTCAGCAACTAGGATACCTGCTTATATGTGGTTGCTGAAATTTACAGCAACTACCTTCAACTATCTACAACGTGAATACATGTACGATGGTTGAATCTATCCACACGCAGTCAGTCTTCAAACTTTCAAAGCTCAGTGTAGTTGGTTTTGACCACCTCAGAATTGTTGCTAGGATTGAAGGGTGTCTCAAGTCTTTGGAAATAGCGATGATCCAAGGCTATGACCAGCTTATGTTTCCAGATAGCATTGTGGCTGTTCAGCCGCTTAGGCTTAATGGAATATGTTTGTCACTCAACCAAGAATTTCTTAGAAGATATAACTACAATGATTTTGCAGTAACTCTGTTTTAGATCAGTTTGTATTCGTTTACGTAATATGGTTGCCTATGGACGATTTGTTCTCTCATCTTATGCCTGATGTTATCTTTGAATGCGGAAATTAACAGGTTTGATGGAAAAGCTCCCATCCCAAATTAATTTAAATACAAAGTGAGCCCCTATTTTCTGGCAAAGAATTACCAGTGACATTAAGGTACATTCATTATGCAAGGAATTGGGAGATGTGTAGGAATGTTTCCAATAAGCTCATTTGAACTCAAATCAAGAAACACCATACTCTTACACTTGCTCAACTCCTTAGTAATTGAATCAGAAATGAAGCTTTGCATAAACTAACCATTTGAAGAATTAATATTAGGGAGAATAGATGCAACCCATCTCATCCAATCTTTTTTAGCAAGTGACAAGAATCAATACCTTTTCAACCTACATCTTGCTATTTCAATAGTTCTAATGAAATATTTTGAAGGTTTCAATCATCTCATATCTCTGTTCCTTGAAATGGCCAAAATGTGCCAACAGCATCAAAAGCGCAAGCTCCTTCTTCCACATTTATTCTCCTTGAAATGCTTCTCAATCTCTAAATAAATTAGTTGTGAAAGGTTAACGGGAAATTTCTAGCTTAGAGTAGTGCATGCATGAGCAGAGAAGGTAGTCACCTTACTTGTCCTTGTCATTGGATTGAGGTGATAAGATGAAATCTTGAAATAAATTCACTATGCTAGTGTGAGTGTGCCATACTCCTTATAGTTCATCCCATAACATCACTCAGTCCACTTCCGTTTCATCTCAGGGTCACCTTTTGTTGATATTTACACTAGCTCCCTGAATAGGACACTTGAATGTCCTTGATCTTCACAATGGACCCAAGCCTTTGGCTATTCTAGAAGAGATAAGTCTCTTCCATGTACCACTCTCCATTGGTCATGATGATTGGCCACATGGGAGAGGTTTGGAATTGTGTTCTGACATCTTTTGGAGCTTTTTCCAAAACTAGCCTAAAGTTTATTTCTTAAATAACTAATCTCTAGAGCTCTTGGGACTTGATGATGTCTAGATAGACTTGATTCAGAGTGACCTCAAGCCTAGGCATAGGTCCAAGTTCTTCTCCTCATTGAGATTGTTCAGTAGGCACTTCTTCTTCTAGAATCAATCAAAAAAATTCCACTTTAGGTTTCTTACAAAGAGGTCCTGTTGCATGGATTACCTCTTGTTGTTCTTGGCCTTATTCTTGCTAGCCCCTTCCATCTCTAGGTTATTTCTCTCATGGTTGCAAGGGTTCTCGTTCCTGCAAGTGGTTTTGTTTGGGTGCCATCTATAATCATAGTAGAACCATGGATTAGCAATCATTGTGTAACCTTAAAATAGTTGGAATACCTTCACTCTTGGGGGTAGTTACACTTGCCTAAGCTATGATTATGACAGATTTAATCAACTTAATTTTTATTTCTATTTATGCCTTATTATTTATAAATCATCTCGGAGGTTGTTGGAAGGGTTAACTTGGAAAAAGTTGATATTTATGTATGATCAAAGTTACTAACCCTTAGGGGAGTTAGAAAAAATTCTTGAAATTTTCATTAAAAACCTTAAGGTTTGTGGTCCCAATGATAAAGATCTTATGTCTAGTAAGTGCAAGATTGAAAAACAGAGTGATTTGGACAAACAATTTGAAAGTTATGGGCTTTGGAAGATGTTTGGCTTAGAAAAATTGCAAAAATTCCCTATGTGTTATGAGAAAATGACAAAAAATTTCCAAAGTTTCTAATGATATATATAGTATTTTTTTATTATGTTGATGAGGCCTCAATGATGAGGCCTCATCGATGGGGTTGGTTGCATTGACGAGGCCTCGATGATGTAGCTATTGACCACCATTGATTTTCATTGACTTTGGTCAAACTTTCAAAATACAAGGAATTTTTTTGATGAAATTGGGGTCAAATGAAAGCTTAGAAGATTAATAATAGTATGAAATCATGAGAAGAGGGCATTGAAATTCATAAATTTGAAAAAATGGAGAAAAATTGATTTAATGGATGAATGCAATGAAATATTAAGGAGTACTAAGTGGTTTACACAGTGGAAAATACAAAATATAAGATTGTAATGATGTCAAAGGTAAGGAACGTTAACTAATCAAGCCAAAAGCTATGCAAGTGGATCCTCCCCATAGCAGGCTCATGCCCTTTTTACCCTTGCATAACCTCAACTAAGGAGTCCATAGGTCCCATAGTTGATTTAATGATCATGACAAGTTAAGGACCAACCCAAAAGAATCCACTCAAGAATTTCAATACGTTAGACTAAGACATAGAGCATAACATAGAACCAGGTAGTGAGGTGAGTTATGGCAGCATGGATGGATGATAGAGAAGGTGGAATGGAGTTCCAAATTGAGGTCATAAGAAGTCCCTTGTGGATTTGTGGTTAAGGTGACCTAAGAAGTTCCATCCTTAGTCCAAACCAAAATCATCGACTTTCAGTGACTTTGCATCAACACTCTAAGACTGATCCATCCACTTGAGACACAAGAGTACCCTTGCAAGACAACCACCATTCCATAAGAGGAGAGAGAGGTAGGAAGTAAGAGAGAGAGAGGGCCTTAGTTAGAGGGAACCTTCAGGTATAGGTGTAAGACTTTTGAGTCCCATAACTAGTGCTTTAAATTCTCATTTTTTTCTTTTGAATGATGGAACCACAACATGCAACAATGTTACTTGGATTCCTATCATTAGGTGGTACGTAACAGTAAGAAGTCCATGAAAAACACTCAAGCACTCAAGTAAGAAGAAGAGTACAAAGAGTATTAAGTCCCCTTGAAGTCACACCCTTCTCAAACCTTTGGATCCTTCCCAATTCCAGAACTACCAAGGTCACTGATTGATTAAAAGTTTCTTTAATGAAAAAGGAACCTCAAATTTCTAGAACAAGGAAGACCATAGAGTTCTTTGGATGGGTGGATGACATGGACTCATTGCCTATCCCATGAAAAATAAACCATGTCAAAGTCATCAAACATCATAATTCAAAAATAGAAACTAGACACCAACAATCACACATTAAGCACAAACCATCATTAGTAAACAATAATAGCAGCATTGTGTTCTGTGATAATAAAGTAGATTTATTGGCACAAATGAGAAAATATCACACTTAACCAAAAGAAACACAAGAGATAAAATAAAGTAAATTATATAAGAAAGTATATCATAATCAAGAAAATTTAAATGTACTAAAAATGATATAAAAATAGGAAAATTTGAAAAATCAAAAATTTGTAAAATCAAAAATGTAAAAAATAAAAAGGGTAGAAAAACTGAGAGGCCATGATAATGGTTAGCATGGATAGCTATCTCCCCCATGACTGAGTTGAAAAGAGGAGATCTGAAAAATAGAACATTGGTGTCCATCAAGTGAGGCAGTTTTTACATTGGCCAATCTTGGTTCCAAAAAAGGCTTGACTTGTTGGATATTGACCAATTGCTTCTAATTTGTGTTGTTAGCTCTATAAATTATCATGACCCTAGAGGGAAAGGTTTGATCAATTATATAAGGTTCCTTCCATGATGTTTGAAATTTTTTCTTTTGAGGTACATGTGTAGGGTTCCAGTAAAGGACCTTATCTCCTAGTTGAAACCTTACTTTCCTAATTCTAAGGTCATGGCATTGCTTGCTAAATGCTTTGTTCACCTCATTCAAAGATAGGGCCACCAAGCGATTTTCGTCTAGCTCATTCAGATTGATGAATCTTTCCTTGTGTGCTAAACTTAAGCCAAGGTTTAGATCACAAGTCGTTGAGAGTGTACAGAGCTCAAATTGAATTGGGAGTGTTGGAATTTTTCCATACACTAACTCATAAGGAGAATATCCAATAGAAAGTTTCCAAGTTGATCGATAAGCACAAATAGCATCATTAAGTTTTGTGCTCCAATCCTTCCTATATTTGCTAATGGTTCACGTTAATATTTTAGTAATCTCCTAGTTGGTTACCTTTCCTTGACCATTAGCTTAGGCATGGTAAGGTGTTGTTAATTGATGTTCTATCCCCAAGCATTGTATTAATTTTCTAAATGTGGCACTTGTGAAGTGAGTTCCATTATCAAAAATTAGTGAACGTAGCACCCCAAACCTATTGATGACATGTTGTTGTATAAATCTAGTGGTAGTGGATGATGTGTAGTTTGTAACAGCTACCACTTCAACCCATTTTGTGCAATAATCAAATACTACTATAATCTATGCTTTATCATTAGACATGGGTGTGATAGCACCCATGAAGTCAATACCCCATATGTTGAAAGGTTCTAGTGGTTGAATCCACTATTGAGGACCTTCCATTTGAACGATCATCCCCCCATCACGTTGAGAATGTTCACAAGACTTGACAAACTAGTGGGCATCCCTAAAAATTGTAGCCCAATAGTACCCTACCATTAATATTTTTATGGTCATGTGTCTCTCTGCATAGTGGCCTCTACAAGGTCCTTCATGAGCCTCATGGAGAATGCGTAATTAATCTTTGTTAGGGGGACACACCAATGGATCAGGCCATCAGTGCACACCTTGTAAAGGTGCTTATCAATTTCCATGAAATATTTGACCCAATGAAGAAATTTTTGTTTTTTCCTAAAATCCAAGTCTTATGGAATCTCTTGAGTGATAGATATGGAGATTTCATGCCATCCATCTTTCTTTGTAAGCTCTACCAATGGCTTTATGATCTTAGATAAATTCTCTATAAGTCATTGGTGGTAGCCAATATGTCCAAGGAATGACTAAACATCTTTGATGGTCTTTGGTTGACATGTTATTCCTTGGATGATCCTTATCTTTTCTAGGTCTACCTCAATCCCTTTCTATGAAATTTAGTGCCCTAGCATGATGCCTTCTTGGACCATGAGATGGCTTTTTTGCTAATTGAGCCATAGGTTTATCTCAACACATCTCTTCAATACTTGCTCAAGTCGGTCCAAGGCTTGCTCAAATGTAGCTCCGTAGGTGGAGAAGTTATCCATGAAAAATTCAACACCATTACCGATTTATTATTGGAAGATATTAAGGACCAAGCATTAAATTGTTGTAGGGGCATTACAGAGGCCAAATGGCATCTTATAGTATGCAAAAGTCCCCTAGGGACTTGTAAATGTTATCTTGGCTTGATCTTCTGGTACAATTTTGATTTGGTTGTAGCCACTATAACCATCCAAGGAATAATAATAACAATGCCTAGATATGGTATCTAATACTTGATCCATGAATGGAAATGGAAAGTGATCCTTAAATGTTGCCATATTTAACAACCTAAAGTCAATGCAGACGTACCATTTACCATCCTTCTTTGATACAATTACGAGTCAACTAACCCACTCACTATCTGCGATTGGATAGATAAAACCTACCTTGAGGAGTTGCTCTATTTCCTCCTTAATGATTTTCTTCAATTTGGGGTTTAGCTGCCTTTGTGATTTCCTTCTAGGCTTCATGGTTGGGTTAGTATAAATGTAGTGTTGGAATATCCTTGGATCAATTCTTGTCAGTTCTGGATATGACCAACCAAAGGTTGTTGACCATTTATTTACAACTTCCAACATCTTTTATTTTTGTCTAGGAGCAATTTTGACATTAATGATGATTGGTTTACCATTTTAAAAAAATGCATACTCCATTTCGACTAGTAAATTTTTTAGTTCTAAGGGCTTCTACTTGAAGTGATCAGGGATCTCCAACTATCCCCAATAGTTATCATCATCTTCATTAGAGAGTTCAGAATGGACTTGTTTGATTTTGTCCATGCCTTCTACATATGCATAAGTTAAACTCTCATTTGGTTCCATGCATATTGTGCTACTATCTGAATCAACTATCAGCCACTGGGTTCCCTCCTACTTTGTGGCTACTACGTATAGATACCATTGAATATTAACTTCTTGTGCACACTGATTGCATGCCTTAATATATGTGCTTTTTATGGACCAAATATTTTGCACGTAATTGCACCTATTTTCGCTATATGCAATGCATGGAATATGCTTCTTCTCAATCTTTCTTGATTCATTGTCCTTAGATATTTCGAGAGATAGGTTCCTTATTCCCATTCGTGCATTGACTATGCTTAACCAAGCACTTCCCATGATGATGGGGAAGCCACTTTTGTAGTTTTCCATCTTGATTACCAGAAAATCAGTAGGATAGGACCACCTACAAACTGTGGTCACAATGTCCTCTACTAAATCCAAAGGGATCGTAATCAATTGATTTGCTAATTCTAAATGGATCTTGCTCTTCTGAAGAGGTGGTAGGTTCTAGGCTTTATACATATCATGGGAGATGATGTTAACTCTGGAACTAGAGTCAAGAAGAGTCTTGCATGGCTCTTATCTAGAAATATATAGAAAGGTGAGTGGACTTCTTGGATCAGATCTTTTTGTAGAAAGGTTGCCAACCTTGATCCAGTCAAAAATAGCATGAGTTAGCATCATAGTGTGGATCCTAGGTGGCACTTGGTTTGAAGGATGCTTGAAGGTATTTGATGTAGAAGATGAGGGTACTAGAGAGGTAGGGCGATTATCTAGAGTAGATTACGATGGCTAAAGAGGACTAGTGGACTAGAAGAAAGGTTGTTTCCTTGATTAATTATTTAGACCACTTGGTTGAAAAATTGGTTGTGAGTGTACAACCCTTGTAGCATTTCGTTGTTGCAGCTATGGAGAAATTTCACCCTGCATGGATGGAGTAGGAGGTAAATGAGTTGAAGGTGGAGGTGTAGGTGCAGAGGAATGTGAAGGATGATAAGGATAGTGATATGGGTTTTTTCCTCAAGTAGATGATGCATGTGTTCAGTGGTACTATGGAGGGTAATAGTTATGCTGGAATGATCCATGACTTGCTGAACTTCTAGGAGAAATAGGTTGCTAAACATAGTACCCATATGGATCTAGTTGCCTATAAGGGTGTTGTTGCCTTGGTAGTGGCATTCTTGATGATTGTGATTGGTACCACTGTTAGTACTATTCATAAGGTTGTAAAGGAGTTCCACTTAGATAGTAAGCTTATTGTTATTGGTGGAACTGTCTTGGACTACCTTGGGGGTAAGGTAGTTGTCTTGGAGCTTGCCTACGTGCTAGGTAGGGGTTCAATGCATACAATCTAGACTCTTGTAAGTGTGACACCATAGGGCAACATCCCTTTGGATGTTCATATTGATAGATGTCACATTCAATTTCATCATTAGAGTCAGACTCCACAACTTCTTCTATTGCAGTAGGTTTGCCCTTACCTCTTTAGCAGGCATGTTCAGCTTCTTTTTGCCATCTACGATTATGATCACTATTTTGATCTTTGGATTCTTTAGTAATTTTCAAAGTGGTTTGAAAATTTTCATCCAAAGAGTCCCATAACTTCTCAACCTTGGTTGAAATGTCAAAAATAGATTTTTGGGTTGGCAAGGTTTTTCTGTTCACCACTTCATCAAGTGGTGAATCCTTCTCATCATAAAATTAGACCTCTCATTTTCTAATGGATGGATCCCTATTATACTCTTCAACACTCTCCCTTTTTCATATCTCACCTTCTTCTTTTGCTACCTACTCAATTAACCTTTGTATCTGATGAGCTCTCATTTCAGACAACCTCCCTTGGGCATACACCCCAAGGGTTCTTCTTGATTCTGTCCTGAGCCCATCTATGATGTGGGTAAGTTGTTTCCTTTGAGAGTAACCATAGCTAGGACATCTATGTAGGAGTGAATAATATCAGCTCATGGTGGCATTCAAGGGTTCATGTATTCCTTTTTCCCAACTTTGGATTTGCCTTCTCAGATTAGACACTCTAGAGTACATTTGATATTTGTTATTGAATAGTTCTAACATGGTACTCTATCTTCAAATATATTTTGGTTCTAAGGATTGATACCAACTTTTAGCTTCCTTAATTAGTATCCTAGGGGAAAGCTTGAGTTTTTTCCACTTGTTCTTGATCTCTTGTAAAGAATAGGCATCTTGAAAGGCTAGCAAATGTGTTTGTGGATTAAAGTTGTATCCCCCTTCAAATTTTGGGATATTGTTCATATCTAGGCACTTGATCTAACTATCCTTCATATGCCTAGTTGGAATTATTACTACCTTTGCAATGTTAAGCATACTTAAAGTTACTAGTAAAGGTTCATCATCATCGCTGCATTGATGATGCTAATAATGGTTTCGGCCACCCCTTTGATTTTGGCAGCCTTCACAGTCATTATTATTTCATCAATCACCTTCATCATGGTTGTTTCAATGATGGCTTCTATGAGAATCATTGGATGAAGAGGAATGTTTGGAATTAGATGAAGAGGATGAAGAGGAAGATGGATTGCCACTACCACCATAGTGTTTTCCACCACTCACACTTTTTATGATCTGCATCATTAGATCTCTTGTTATTACGATGTTCACCCATGTTCCTACTTTGGCTATCACTCTTCCTTGAACCTAGTTTTTAAATAGTTGATTGCAGGGTCAAGTTCATACCCTCACCATCATTAGTAGGGGGTGGAGGATCTTCATGTTGAGAACCTTCCAAGGGAGGGTCCTCATTATCTTCTTGATCTAGTAGGAATAAGGGGTTAGTGTAATGTTTTTCCTTTGTGGCTTCATGGAGTCTCTCCTAAATTTTATCCCTCTTACATAATGTTTTAGTGTGATGATAGTTCCTAGTGTTGTACCCTTCCACAATGTATTCTTCATGAAGATTTGCTATTCCCAATTTCTTAAGGATTTTAATTAGCATTCTGGGCATAGATCTATCGAGGTGGGGGAAAGTAAAACAATGTTGCCCTCCATATCACACCATCACATTTATTCATCTTGATGTAGGATGAAGGTGAAATTTGGTACAAACTCATTTGGATGAGTGTATACCACCTTGCATTCCTATGGGACCGGTGGTTTAGTAACATCATGCTTACAAGAAGAAGAAGACATTTTGTAAAGCAAAATGAAATTGTTAATGTGATTTTTGAAACACCACAAAATTTTGGGTCTTGGCATCTCGACTGCAAATTTGGCTAAGTGTCAAAATGGTGATACTTTGCCCATATTTTTTCCAAGTGTTGAGTGTAGCTGGCACCAAACTACCAGACTTGAAAATTTGTTCTAAATGTCAAGATGATGGCACTTTTTGTAGCACCCTGCTACATTGTATAGCGTAACACAACATAGCACACTGCCATGCTACAGTGTAGCATAGCGCTATAGTGCAACTCCCTGCTACGCTATGTAGCATAACGTAGCGTAGCACACTGCCACACTATAGTGCAATGTAGCGCTACAGTGCAACGTAGTGCTATAGTGCAACTCGCTACTATGCTATGTAGCGTAGCGTAGCATAGGACACTACCATGCTACAGTGTAGCGTAGTGCTACAGTGTATCGTAGTGCTACAGTGCAACACCCAACGCCACAGTGTAACAACCTACTATGCTACAGTGTAGCACCTGATTCGCATTTTGTGCTAACCTTAGCCCTATAAATACCCATGTGCATTCTTTTGGAAAAGGGAGGTTGGCTTTCATTTTTCACCTAAGAGGTAGTTGGCACTTCCATTTGGCATTTTTGGCACTTTGGCATCCTAGCGCCTATCTCTGTGGGCGAATGAGACCCAGAGCATACCATACCAACAAAGAAGCATACTAGCATTGCACGGTACACTGTAGCCCCATTGCAAACCTATACAACATCACACAGTACACCGTGGCTACCAAGCCAGCAGGCACAGTTCATCACAATGAGCACCGGACTTTATAGCCTGACACCACCAAGGTTGTGACTACGCTCTCACTATGCCTATTGTACACTCTATATACCTGTATGAATTAGCTACACTCCCTTTTTTTTGGGGCAGTGCATCTTCCTATTCAAACTCTTTTTTTTTCTGATTACAACATTTATTTTTTAGCATTGTTAAGCGTTCAATCATGTCCACTATCCCGTTACATGCTTTAGCACGTTTCTACTATTGTGCATATTACGTTCTTGTTTATTTTACCACTAGGTGTTCCATTCAAAATCATTCTTTGCAAAAGGGTTATTGTACATAGATTAAGTCCTTGTCTAATCGATCAGACCGTTCAGGGCACCCTGAATCCATTTTCTCTAACATAGCCCTCACGCAGATCTGGGGTTAGGCTGTATTCCCAATAACCTCTTAGTGTTCTAGCCACTGACGTTTTTGGTCACTACACTTTTATAGTTTATGTATAGTGGGAATGATATGGACTTTTAGGTTTGTACAACAATATTAATGGTATTCACTTAGACCTAAATAGTGCATGTTCCACAAACAAAGTCCTTGGTAATGGCACCCATGATGAGCGACGAGGTACCCCTATACCCAACCATATGAATCATGAAGTGTTCACGCATGACTCAATCAAATTCTGTAGACTTTATCGTTTCTAGTGCACTAACTATTTAGGAAGTGAATCTAGCCTTAAGGTCAATCGTTGTCCTCCCAATTACACTTGTGATGCATGTTTGTATGGTTAAGTGTAGCTGAGCCATCCAATTTTTATCATTTTGTATTTTATGTTTTGGATGCTCGAAATGTAGGTAAAAGGAATTGGATTAAATAATGTAAATTAATTAACTAACTACTATTAAGCTAATCCTAACATAAGTATCTGTTCCCACTTTCTGTACATGTCCTGAACCCATGTATCCACTGTTAGGTGACCAAATGTTATGCTACTAGGCATACCAAGCAATAATGTTGCTGGGATTACCAAGTGAATATATGTTACGCTCAAAGTGGTCATACTTATGTATTTAATCTATCTAGCTTAATAACCTCATTAATTCAATTGCTAGAAAATAATAGTGAAATAATTGACAAATAATTGAAAACATTGAATGCATAAATAAAAGAGCTAATCTATCCAAAGTGCTACAAGGTTTATCAGGAAGCTCATCTTTATTGCTGTACACATTGTTGTGGTTAGGTACAACACTACTTGAATAAAGATTCATACACTCAATGACTCCTGCTACGAGCACTTAGGAAAAAATTCTAACTTTCAAATGGAAAAATGCAAGAGCTTTGTTACAATTGAAATTTGGACTCTCCCATAAATGCTGTGGGTAGGCACATATTTCTAGACGATGGACAAACATCGCATCAACAAGGAATTGTCGACATAGGTCAAAATGCATCGATGAGGCCTCGTGGACGAGGCCTCGTCAACACAGTTAGCTGCATCGACGAGGCCTTGTCAATGTAGCCAACCAACAACAATGCATCAATATATATATATCAAAGTAACCCCTCCCTATCCCACTCAAACATATGCTTAATCACACCCTCACATGAACCAATGAGATATTCAGCCACTCAACAGCCTCACTAGTTATGTTGAGCACATAGAGCATAATGGGATAGCTAGCATAGGGAAATATAAAGAAGATAGATGAAAAAAAGTAGAATATGAGATAGAGAGGGGGTGAAAAAATAGTGTAATAAAATATAGATAATATGGGAGAAACGTTAGAGAAAACCTAATGATGACTGATTCTTTTTTTTTATGATGAAGGAGCCATTTTAAAGATGAAGTAAGATATTGCTACTACTTGATGATAGATGTTGTTATCGTAGATATCAAGGTGCACCCAGATAGAATGCCCTTATCAAAGTACTCAAAATGATTATAGTTAGGCTAATACTAGCTTGAGGATAAGTAAGATAATGGTAGTTAGACTTTAGACTAATCAAGGGATAAACTGCTCATAGCTATTGGGAACAATGATAAATAATGATGAAGGGGAAGAGAAAAGAGATATGGAAAATGATAAGAAATGAAGAGATGATGCTTGTTAAAAAGAAGTAAAGAAAAAATGATGGAATATTAATTTTTTTATATTTTTATCTTGATGAAAGATGATAAGTCTTGAAGACTATAATGTGCTTAGAGATTGTCTGAATGCTTGGGGGATTTAAGAACTACAATACAAGAAACTATGGTACAAGGGGAATATTTTTATATATTTTAAGTTTTCAAATGTTTATGATTTTTTAGTTTTTAGTTTTTATGGTTTGGTGAGGTTTTTTCCTAAAGCAAGAACAAAGAAAATACTAGGAAAAATGTATAACAAAGAAGAAAAGAAAAAACAACAAATAGTAATCTAAAGCGATAATCTAGACTGTGCTAAACAAGAAGACTTGATTGAAAATAAAAAGATGAAATGATTGAACTAACACAAAGAAGGTAAGACTAATTTCATACTAAGAAACATACATAAACATTAGAATAAACAAATATAAAACATCAACATGGAATCAACGATTTAAGACTGCGATGAATTTGTAATAATAGCGAATATTGCCTCAAGCATATTTGTATTTCCTATAAAGAGGAAATTTTATTGTTCCTAGAATTGCTACTTTAGCACTACTAAATGAAACTAGAGAGGAGTTGTAGTTAGATTATGTGATCTATTTTCAATTTTGAGATGCTCAATGACTACGCATGATATGACATTGATTCCAACTTCATCATCCATATGTACCAATGATAGTCATGATGTAAATCAGAAGCTAGCACATGACACCCATCACAGGATGAGTTTTGATGTTCTTCCCCTTGAATACCAAATAGTTAGCTTCATAACATGGAGGACTAAACACTAATGAGATGACATGAACATGGGGTTGAATGTCTGAAGGTACTATGATGAACTTTAGCACCTTCTCCAATGCCAAACAATGTTCATTTAAAGTAGAAATGAGGTCAAAGAGGGAAATATTTATCCCTTTTGACTTCATGACAACACTAATTTGGGATACAACCTTATTTTCAAAGGTTCAATTTTCGGAAGCTAATGTAGGAGGAATAACATTGGATGTGTTTGGATGAGTTAAGATGGCATAGGAGAATTTGTGCTTGATGCATCCTGGAATAAATATTTCTTTTTGTTTAGCTTGCTAGGTAGTTTCTTCTCTTTTCCCTTCTCATTAGATGCTACCCCTTTTTAAGCCCTTGTGAGGATTTTGATGGATGAAGTAGGGGTAGGGAGCAAGAGAGGATCTTGTGACTTGGGTGGAGAGAAATGATAATATGATGGATACATAGCATAGGGAAATATAGGCATATAATGAACAAGTAGACATGGAAACTCTATTCCTTGGGGGAGAGAAAGAATAAGAGAAAGAGGTTGGAATGGTGTAGTAACTTCATCATAGTGAGGAGTGATATCAATTACTAATGGAACCCTTTGTAAATTCTAGGGAGGAGGGGAATTGGTGTCATCCCAAATGAGTTTTATTGCAAAAGGATTCTTAGGACTTGATGAGGTAAAATGAGAGGATGAGAAAAAATTGGTCATAGGAGGGATCCATTTGGACAAAAAAGGAGGCTTCTTGAATCATTTGGTAATTTCCTCTTGGTTCCACATGGAAGGCTAAAATACTCCTTGAATGGGAATTTAGAGGATCCTAATAATTTTTCATGCTTTGAATACTAGGATGAGTTGATGCATTAAACACAATTACTCATTTTTCTACCAATGCTTGAACATCATCTTTAAGGATGTTACAATTAAGTGTATGTCACCGAGAATTTATGGTAGTTGGATTGATCTTTCAGTGGCCTTCCTTGTTGTCCACCATTATTGAATGTATTTTTTTCATCACTATTGGATATTGAGTTGGGGCTCATGTTCTTGCTTCCATTATTACCTTGATTGTTTGATGATGAACATGTTGTATTTTGGTTTATCAAAGCCATTGTCTAACTAGTATTTTTGGTAGACTTGTCTTACCTACTACTTTGTTTACTTTGTTCTTGAAGTTGATCCACTTTAGATCATTATGTTAAATGGACACCTCTTCAATATGTTTGGCATAAGTGACCGCATCATGGAGGCTAAGTGGCCTAGGATAGACCAACTTCCCTCTAATATAATCATTCATAGCTCCTTCAAACATGTCTAGTAGTTGGTCATTAGGTAATTGATGTGTAAGCTTCATGATCACTAATATTCACCTAGGGATGAAATTGTACATGGACTCATTATGGACCTATGTAATGGCTAAGAGCTTTTGCAAAATACCATCTTTAGTGATATTGTACTTAAAACTCTCCATGAAGGTAGTGAAGAGTTATTCTAAGAAGGTGATAGATCCATGTGAGAGTGATCTATACTAATCAAGTGTCTTGCTAGTCAATGAGTTGGAAAAGCTTCTAAGAATGGTGTAGGGATAATTGACAAGTTACATGCATTCATTGTGAAAGGTACTGACTTGGTGTGTAGGATCAAATTCCTCATTATACTTAGTGAGGTTTGAAAATAGGACTCTGTTTGGAACTTGAGTAGGAGAAATCAAAGGATTAATGAGATTGATGAGGAGATTAGCAATGGAGACTATAGAACTATCCTCATGCAGTGTTATGGATTTTTGTGTTTGATCTTTATTCATTTGAAGCCTAGTTGTGAGGTCTTGTAGAAAAAGCATTAATGTAGGCAGAACACCAAGAATTGATAGAACTGTAGGATTACCTAGAATGGGGTTGTGATAGGGTAAATATGGTTATGGTGGTATAATGGTTAGCATAGGAATTTAAGGTGTACTATACTCAAAAATATGTTGCACCGATAGAATAAATTGTACTGACACTTGCATTGATTAAGTTTGTGGTAGATGTGATATTGATTTAAAAGTGTTTAACATTAAATTAAGATTTAATACATGGGATGAAGGATTGATAGCATTTGTATTTAGAAAGAGACTATATATGAATGGCATACTAGTTGCTAGTGGGATTAATTGAAGTAGGTAGTGAGACAACAATATTTTATAGTTCAAACATTCAAAAAGGGTTTGAGGAGCCAATGAGATTCATGCACTATGTGAGTGAGGTATTTAATTTATGAAAATCATCTACAAGAAGAGTAACATGAGAAGTATCTTCCTTGCCATCATCATAAGCATTGATATCTCTACTTTAGTCCATATACCCATCATGGAACTAGTAATTCAGATTGCTAACATTGATGTTGGGATTCCCAATGAGATGTTTTCCAGTGCCACTTATCATGGTCTAGATTTCATTTCCTGCAAGGAAATATTCTACTAGTATTACTTTCTTAGACTAGGTAAGCTTAATAGCATGGTTTGGGTTTGGCAAGAAAGGTCCCAAAACATTGGCTACCTCATATTTAGTCATCCCCCTTAACTAGTTCTCAAGTAGTGTGATGGTTAGCTCTTTTTTAGTGCATGCAACTTTGTAGTCATGCTACATCATGAATACTATAAATATCTAAGCTTTCCAAATTTCCATCAACTTATAGATCTAACAATCCTATGAGGAGTTAGATCCTTCCCCTAACATGGTATCAAAGAGAGTCCCTTACACATACTCAGAAAAGGAAATAAGGATCATGTGCAAATGGGAATAGGAAATAAAACCAAGCTACAATATTTAAAGTGAGAAAAATTATAAGTGCTAAAAAGGACCTATAGGCTAGTAGGTGTTTAAATTTATGATACTAGAAATCCTATTGGTCCTCCTTCTAGCACCAAAAGTGTTCCTACATAAATGTTCTTTCTATTTCTACAAGGAAATCTCCATGAACTAAGTGACTCTCAATAAATCGATGACTATGAAATGAAGGGGCATGAATCCTCCAATAAAATATAGACTTAGCCTACCGTACGTGAAATAGGAATGATAGAAAGTGATGAAAAAGTAAGTTTTTTTTTAATGTTGAGATTATTAAGTGTAGATTATTGGAAAATAAACTTAGTGTAAAATGAGTTGTAAACATTGAAATAAAAGTGAAATGTAAAATAGCTATGTAAAGTGAACCCTTTAGTTTTGATGTGATTTTTAATGTTTAAAATGGATAAGTATAAAACATTGAAAATAGGCTAAGTGTGAAACATTGAAAACCCTATAATTTTGACACAACAAGAAATTAACATGATAAGAGAGAAAATTTAACTAAGTGTAGAATGTATGTAAGTAAATGTAAAAAAGACATAGTACATTGATTTGGGAAAAGATCCCAAATGCAAATGTTGTATTGGTTAAAAAAGAAATAAAAAATAGAGTTTTTGCCTCCTATGAAGGGCCAAACCACAAATCAATATGAGAAGGAAAAATGCTAGAGAGATAGAGAGGTAAAACTGATAAAAAGAGATCAAATCTCAAGTAAAATACAAATAAAAAGTGGAAAAAAAACCTTTGAAGGTTTGGATGAGTGATGAAGAAGTTGTTAATGCAATTTGGAACTAATTCTAAGCTAAAATAGTGTTTTTTCAACCAAGGTTCCCATTGCTAGTGCAATGGCTAAAAAACACAACATAAATGCTTGAAATTTCTAACTTTGGGAGCACTACAAAAGCCTAAGAATTCTATGGAAGTGACATTGAAAATGTAGGAAGATGTTGAGGATGATAAAGAGGCATGGGGGCCTATGATGGTAGAAAGCACTCATGCTCCTGATCATGCGTTGGTATTGCATGTAGAAAAGATTTGTGTTGCCCTGAAAAAGATATGCCTCTCTCTATTTTTTCCATTCCAAGAAGCCAAAATTCGCAAAAGAAAACCCCTCCAAAATTTTGGGTTCTCAACCTCTATTTATAGGCCTAGAGTTATTTCAAATAAGAAAATTTCAGAAATTTAAAACACGTTGAATCATGAAGCAACTACAAAATTGCCAAAATGGAAAAACAAGTAGATCACACAGAGATGCATATATCACATGGGAAACATGCATTGAAGCCCACCAAAAGGTTTTGGAAGATTCTAAATAGGAGAATATCTTGTAGAAATGAAGACCCAAGTCTTTAACTTATGTATAAAAAGCTAAAGTGGTTACATCAAATGTCATACTTCAAAATTAACCATAGGTACTACATTAAATCACTTATAGGATATGAATAAAATTTTTATAAAATAAGTGCCATATGAAATACTTAGGATTCAAAAATTATTATTTGAGAAAACTTTAATTCACCAAGTATGAAATGTTATAATCTAATAAGCATACTTAAATAAGGCATAAAAAATAAATACTATACAATATCCATAAAATGTTACAACATCTCCTATATAAATCCTTTTAATGCAAAGTTTACATAAAGTACAACATAAACCATAAGGGTGATTTTACAAATCCATAATATGATTCTATTATACAAAAATACTTGAATCCTTCATCTACATTGTACCATCTAGTTTTCTATTGTTCTCCATCTAATTTTCACTGCTAACTAAAATCTTCATTCAAATCTTTGATTTAAAATATATATGGAACACATGTAGGAAAGGTTAGGACACCTTCATGTAGAGGAAATCATCTTGGTAACACTAGAAATGAGTTGTAAGATGGGTCTTACTTGTTGAATTTACATAGTGTTATATCCAACACCAAAAATTAACTTAATTATTGATCCTAATCATTAATATAATCATTAATGCAATATTTACCATTAACTCATGATTCTCTATTATCAGTGATATTCTATGAGTTACATTATCACACATTAAAATAACTATAAGGCTAGTACTAACTTAAACTAACCATTAAGAATTGTTCGATTGGAAATCTCACCTATGAGACCATCCTCATGTAATTTTGACTATTAGATTATGCTTAAGCTATATTAACCCTACAAGTATCCTAAGTCCTAACTCCTCACTATCACCTAACATTTACTAATACTCGATTGCATGCCACTAAAGTAATGGACTAACTTTGAAGTTAATTTATCATGATGGACTAGATGATATTATGCCAGTTATATTTTTGCTAAATTGTGATAGTTGATGAAATGCTAATGTTATTTTCTAGCTTTTCAATACCATGGAAGCACCCATACATGCCTATGATGTTAACTAGAAATATCTATTATTGACACCACTACTACAAGATTTTGTTGATGCCATGTTATTCTAAAAAAGCTTTATTTCTATCATTGCAACTTACATTGCAACTCTTATATTTGTCATGACATACATAAATGTCATGCATTAGCCTAGCAAACTTGTGAGAATTTATATAAATCATGATGTGAAAACTAAAATTTTTGAATATGCTACTACACTTTCTAAAGAGAAGAACATGTCAAAAATATTAGATTTCAAAAAACAAGGCAAAGTAATATGTCAAGATGATTAATTCAAAGCACAAAATCTTAAATCATAGTTTAGGGTATTAAAAAGGAAAGAAAGTAAATATCAGAAATCCAAAAAACAATGTTGAAAAATATGTAAGAAGAACCATTTCATCTATCTAAGATTGAATTGAATGGAAGATTTATACACATCTATAAACCATAGATTTATAAGAACATGCCAAGAGAAAATAATGCACATCAAAATTAGGTTTAGATATGAAACCACTAAGAAAAGAATTGAAGGAAAGCTTTATACACATCTATAAGTCATAGATTTATAAGATCATGCCAAGAGAAAAGAAGGCATATCAAAATTAGGTTTTGATATGAAACCACTAAGAAGAGAATGAAAGGAAAGCTTTATACACATCTATAAGCTATAGAATTATAAGATCATGCTAAGAGAAAAGAATGTGCATCAAAATTAGATTTAGTTATGAAACCACTAAGAAGAGCCTCCATCATTGCCACGAGAAGAAATCAATAGCAATAGAGAAGCAATAAAATTATGATAAAAATATTAGCCATTACCAAGTATTAATAGTAATAAACTAAGATTTTCTAAACATCAAAATAAACAATCTAATTCCAAGGTTGGTCCATATGCATCGACACAAGGGTTTGATTGATTAACAAATAGCTATGATCAAAGGTTCAAGTCACCATAAGAGATATTAGAAATAACCCACATAATCTAATCCTTATTTCTAATGTCTAAAAAGAAATAATAGAATTACCTATAATAAATCCCAAACTATATTTTACATATGATTAAATTGCATAATATTATTATATTATTCAAAAAATATTAAAATAACATTCACCATATAAATATAGCTATTAACCAGCAACCATGGGCCACCACAACCTACCAAACTATATTTCTCAAGAAACACCAAGAATTAGTAAGTATCAATAAATAATAACTAGCAAGAAAGGAAGTATAATAATAGTAATTCCAAAGTATGTAACAATAGTAAGATCCACTATTCATACCTCACAAAATATATCATCAAGATATAATAGCATATGCATTGAGGTTGGGGGTTCTAGAACCCCAAAATAATTGTAATATAGGTACACCCCAAGACATATAGTCTAATTAGAACTTTACAACTTAACATTTTCCACCAAAATCAAACTCATGAGTTGGAGCTTTCAAATCAAGTGCTTTACCACTAGGCTAACACCTCATTATTAACAAGATATTCAAGAATCAAATCTTATCAATGCATAAAAAGTTGTTCCAAGCTATATTATACACAAGCTTATAAGTAAATATACCATGATGTGCCAATCATAAAATACTAATTAGGAGGTTCAAAGATTAAATCTCAAGATGTCCAAAATTAAGATATACATGCTATCAATAAATCAATGAATAAAAACTCTATAAGCATAAGAAGGATGTTAGAATATACTAGTATAGACCACCAGAGATAACACAAGCTATCACCATGATATTAAACTATGCTATAAAATGCAATCTTATGCATAGAATAAAATGAATAACAAACCTAAGTTTCTAGGATTGAAACATTATGTTGCTACATAAGGATTTTTAAACCATGTTAGAATTGACCAATTTAATAATCAAGATTTTTTTGGAAGAAATAGATAGCATGAAAAACACTAATTTTATAGCATTTAAGGATAGCTTGAATCATTCATATAAAACCCTTATTCAAATGAATAAATCCAATACTCTATTAAAAGATAAATTGAGAAGTGATATCTTTGATAGAGATTTGTATAAATCATTAGGTGAAACTAAACTAAAAGCTTTAGAATTTTTCACATTCTCTATAGTCTAAAAGACATTAGTATTCTCCATCTTCAAATCATTACTTACTAAAATGTTTCTACCAAAATACCTCTACAAGAGACTCTTGAGATCAACAAAACTTTAGACATTTTCCTTGTAGTATGACTCAAAAAATAGAACCTAAAAGTTCCTAACACAATCAACATATTACTTAAAATCATGATATTAAAAGTTAGGTATGCATGGTGGTGTAGAGACACCTCTTCTGGTTACCTTTTTCATCCCTACAAGTTGTTAATTTATAGGTTTAAGAAGCTGGAAAGACTTCTCTTAGTATAGTATAGACATATTGAGAGAGAGTTCTCTTACTGTAGCAAAGAGATCTTGAGGTGGAATTTTCTTACTATAGTAGAGACATCTCATGGAACACTTCTCTTACTATAGTAGAGAAGAGACATCTTAGGAAAGAAGTCTCTTATTGTAGCAGAAACATCTTAGGGGAGATGTCATGCCCATGGAGAAGACATTTTACCAACACAAAAGACCTCTCTTCTATAAGTTGGGTTTTAATAGAAGATGTCTTGACAAGGCTAGAAATGACCAATATGACCAAGGAATTTTCCAAGATTGCCAATCCCAATTTGGAAAACAACTGGGATAAGTTGAAAAAAGATGAAAACAACTAGGGAGAAGATAAGAAGACCATGGAAACAACTAAAGAACTTCAATTTGAGTTGAGGGAAGGTTTCTAGGTTTCTTTTCTTCCTTTAATTTTTAAATATTAATGTAATTCACAATTATTGACACCATGAGTAACAAAGAGAGCTCTTGAGTGTAGAGAGATTAACAAGAGAGGGTATGATAGCACATTAAGTAAGTGCAATTGGTGATTGTAGCTCCAAGGTTAATTGTGTAGTATGTTGGCATGTGTGTTCTATTCTCTTATGTCTTACTTGTGAGTGATGTCTTAGTCTTGGGTTGTGAGAAAGATTTTCAATTGGTTGTATCTTGTATTAAGAATAGCCATTGTGTAGTTGTAGAGCTTCATGCTTCACAATCTTGTTTGAGTTATTAAGAGATTTTTGGATAAATGTAGGTTTTGAGAACCCTGCTGTAATCTTCTAATTGAATAATTAAAGATAGCTATTTTTCTTATTTTCTAGCAAATTAATTATATTTTCATAAGATCTATATTTAGTATTTGAAACTGATTAATTCTTGGAGTGAACCTAATATAGCTTTATTGGTATGAAAGCCTTGTATTTATCAAATCTTTAAAGTGATTTTGTGTTGATTGCAGTTGTGTTTCTTAGAATTGGTTGAAGATTTTGTTAATTTTAGATGAAACCCAAGAAGAAATAGATGCAAACCCTAAATTGAGACATGGAGAGCATGAAGTCTGCGTTTCAAATAATAGTTTCTNGGAATTCTTATATGAGAAATAGAATTCTCTCCATTAGTATCCTTGGCTAACAAATTCATACACTAATATAGATAGATTTTCCTTCCTCTTCAACTATTCCATCTTCATCTAGTTATAAACTTTTTTCATATCAACATGCATGCTCATCATCTTCATGTGTTTGGATATGCCTAGGACCAACATTCCTATCTACCTTGGCATTAATTTTATCCAATTAAGAAACTATTATTTGAAACGCAGACTTCATGCTCTCCATGTCTCAATTTAGGGTTTGCATCTATTTCTTCTTGGGTTTCATCTAAAATTA
>MNCI01016548.1:0-19822 GCA_015680685.1 Gnetum montanum
GACAAGCATAAATCAGAACGGTAATTATGGTTTACTTTTTTTCTTGGCCATAGTTCTTTGTCACTTTTAGCAGCACATGATATATTAAGTTTGCAATTACTCTTTCCTTTTCTATTAACTGCTGCATTAGCTTTGGCTCAACTACCTACTTCTTCCTAAAACTTATTGGATTGGTTTGTTCTTTTAAATTTCTACTGGTTCTATATGTATTTTTTATTTTTTTTTTGAACTTCTTTCCCAGGGCTTACCTGGTCTATTCTTAATCTTGCTTGCTTCAACAACAAAGCACATTTTTCCTATCATGCAATCTTATGGGCAACGAAGCTAATCAAAAGAACACAATGATAGAAAGTGCTGAATCTTTGCTGTCAGTTAAATAGGATCATTCATGCAAGAAACACACCCTGAATGTTGAAAGGAGGCTGAAATTATGTTAAAGCATGCTGACTTGTTTTATGAAATGTTAATCCGCGTTTATTCTTGGACTGCAGGTTTGTCGATATTGTCAACAGGAGCCTGAAAGTCAAAATGTTCAGTCTGTTCAACATCAGAGAATCTATGGATTTGTGTAATTCGTGGTTTTGTTGGTTGTGGAATGTATACACTAGTTTGGAGCAAGCCAAACATTACATTCCCATTATACAATTTCCTTGTAACTTTTTCTAACATTGCAGATTAACAGGTATCAGTCTGGTCATAATATTAATCATTGGAAAGAAACTCAACATTGCTACTCACTTGACGCAGAGACACAACGAGTATGGAACTATGCTGGTGACAATTATGTTCGACGACTTATCCAATCGAAAATAGATGGAAAGTTGGTTGAGTTGCATGCATATTGTCGTGATGGTGTTGATGATTGCACAAGATGTGAATGCAGTCATGATTCTGGATTTGAGAATGCTATCTTTGATAGCAAAATGGCAGCAGTGAGTATATATTTTTATGTTACATGTTTATTTTATATCTTATGGGCTCAAATACTGTGCACTTGAATGGTTAGGTATTTTTGTATTTATCATGTAATGATTTCTGCTTATTCTTGTTTGCAGATAGCTGATGAGTACATTAAACTACTTACAGATCAACTTGAGAGCCAGCGCCAGGCATAGTTTGTTCATTTTTCTCATCCGTAAGTTTTGTGCACAGGGCTTTATCTTATTATTGAACTAATACGATGCACTTTTCTATTTCACAGTATTATGAGCAATTGTTAACTGAGGCTCGACAACAGAGAGATAATCCCGTTACAGAAGCTATTCAAAAGGCTACAAATGCAAAAATTCAAAAATTGCAGACAAAAATAGAAACACTAACGAAAGAAAATAAATTTCCTAGTGATGTATTGTATGAAAAATTGACCTCTTATTCTTGAGTATATTTTCTGGTGTTGGATTATTAAGATTGATGTTGATTCTTGTTTATTTAAATTATTGCCTAAAAACCGTGATTGCATGTTTTATGCTTATTTTATAGATAAATAAAACTGACTGAAAATCAGGAGCTGTGGAAGAAGAAAGTTGAGGAAATTGAACAGAGGTGAAATCTATGAATTGATGCTTTTGGCGTTTGTTATTTTCTTTCTAGTTTTCAGTAATTGTAGTTTCGCAAAAGGCTTGTTCTGACTCTGACTTTTCTTTCTGTTCTTCAAATGTAAAGAGAGAAAGTAGCTACCAAGAAGCGGGAAAAATATCAGAGCTGGAAGACCGAGTCAGGTATAATTTTAACTCTTGCTATTTTTTGAAAGCTTTTGTTCTCGTTCTTTTAACTGAATTGTTCATTCTTTTGGCAGGTTAAAGATTTGATGATCTACATCGAGACCCAGAAGACCATCGAAAGCAGCTCAAACTCGGCTGAGCTTAGAGATGGCACAGTTTTACCTATGCAGACTGAATCAAGTTCAAAAGCAAATCACCGTCTCGTCAAAGGAAGTAGAAAGAAGCACTAAACACATATGTATGATTAGTTACATGCCAGTTGAATTTAAGCAACATTGGTGATTATGGATCTGTTGCCATGAAAATGTAAAAATGATCGAATATTACATCCACCATGATCCATTAGGCTCATTTTGTATTACTATCCGTACAGTTGATCCAAATATTTTCGAAATCATCACTTGGTCCTCAATAGTCGGAACTTTTCATACCCTTCTGGAAATCGGAAGAGTCTTTTTTTTTTTCATCTATAGTTAACTATGATTCGAATACGGTGTTTCATATTAATACAATAGATCCTATTCATTTTTCTCATTCAGCTAGGCTATGGCCTTTTGATCAACAAATTAATACAATTACTCTCATTCATTAACGTAATATATGTTCTAAGGGTCTTATTATGCGTGTTGTATTTGACATATCTCTTGAAATTGATATCAGGAAAATTGGAAAATGCGACCTATGGATTTGGAAAATTTTGAACCATGCATTTATGTTGACAACTTCAACTAAATGGACAATCAGAGGGATATAATCTGATTAGAATTTCTCTCCCTCTTTGACCATTGTTTATGTCTCGTTCATCGATATGGTTCAGAGATTGATCACATCATCATGGAAGTTCGGAAACCCACTTAGCAGAACTTTTTCTAATTCTTAAACAGCAACGTCATCGGAAATACTTGTAGACAGGCAAACTACAGAAATAAGCCTGCACTATTTGCAGAAGCAGAAACTTGTACCCGTTCTTGCTTTGATAAGAGGTAAAAATGAATTCTTTTCGAAAAAGCTAGTTACGTGATAATCACGGTTACAGGCAAAGAAACTTACCCTCATCCTTCATGCCTGAAAATCCAAGGATATAAATTAGCATTCCACTTTGAAAGTAAATTATTTATAATATTTATTTAAAGATGAAAGTGTCTTCGCTGCTTCGTGAGATATTATACAAAATTACAAACACGCCGATCTTAACGAAAAATTTCAGAATTTCACCCACTGGCATAGACTGCTGATATGATGTGACAATGGCAGAGAAAATGATATTGATTTCTGATCCTGCATAGATTTTTCATCGAAATAACAAGAAAAGCAAAATTATCAATGGTAGAAGTCTTTACAATTATAATACATGAAGGATTATGATTTCTGGGTACAATGTAGTTTGCATCCTTTATCTTAATATGTTATCCAGGAAATAAACTATTACGGGAAGGATCATTGAAATTAAACTAATTCAATAACTCTGTAGGGTATTGGATGTAATTATAAATAATTTTTATACTACAAGTGCAGAAGATACCAAACAATTATAAATAGAACACTTGTTTGGGAAAGGAAGAGTTACAATTTGTAACAACATTGCTCCGACGTTGTCTAGCACCCCAAGGAATTCACTAAGATCTAATGGATTTGGGGGACCTGGGGAATATGTCTTAAGTAAGCAATCAACTCAAGAGTGAATGCAAGCAGCAACATAGCTTCTTAATATATATGTATGGGAACGCACTTCACGGAGGGTAACCAACTCCAAACAAGGACCATGCAAACAAGCACACAAGCAACCTTATAGACAACATCAGTGGGAGGGGAAACGATCCACCTATAGGGGAAGGTGCCTCACCCCTAGATCCCTCACGATCTAGTACAAGGTGTGGTTTGGCATCGCACCAAAACTATCCAGTCCTGGTTGCCTACATATCTACGACCACCGTAGAATCAGGGCCATGTAGTTTTCCAAGTGAGGGTAGAACGAAGAGAACTTAGAGAGAGTTACAACAGGAGGGTGTCTTGCTGCTAGCTTGGTACCATCAAGCCAAGATGGGTTTTCTAACACTTGAGAGTCACCTAAGGGCATCTCAAAGTGTTCCATGGCCCCCGAACCATGGGGAGAGCCCAAGAGAAGCACCACCTTGGGACATCTCTCACAATCCTCCCCCGCACAAAGAAGCGACGTCCTCGGAGTAGAGCCTAGGATAGCTTCAAGAGTACACTTTAAGTATGGGATTGGAACTTCGTCAACTTCGGGGATCCATCAACTAATCTAATGCCAGGCTTGAAGGAAGGTACCAACCCCAACACTTGATACGTCCTTCCATCTAATGCCTTGCATGAAATGCAAAGGGCACTTGGAGGAATCCCAAAGACATCCCAACTCTGTGACAAGCAAGAGTAGTCCAACCCAAAGGGCCAATGTCTCTAAGGCGTCCCCTAGATTCGTTCTTTCTTAGGTCTAGAGACATTTCTTATGTAGACCCATACCTATGCAAGAAGATAGCTCCTCTTCCATAAGCCCAGCTGAGTTCCTTTGTGAATGGCATCTCAGCACCCATCAATTTTTTTTTTCACATCGATTTTAAGGACTTACCAAGGCCACTAGCCATGGTGAAGGACTTGGGAACACCAAACCGAGAGGGAGAACATGCTCCCAAAGAGCCATGTCTTAGCAAGCAACTCACACTTGCTAGAACTCCATGTTCTGCTACTTGCATCCAGACCCATGGGGTCTCACCAGTGCAACCATTTAAGCATTGAATCCACATGCATATGTACCATGCATATTTTTCTGATCATGTCTGTTCAAGCTGGTATGAAGGGAGTCAAGTGTGTTTTCCCTTCCAAACAAGGTACAAGGGCAGATCTTTTGAGCTTGACCTTACCGTCTGCAGACACCAGCATCGCATACCTCAATTCACCATCCAACAGTATTCCATTGCCACAACGAGAGAGAAGATCCAAAATTTGTTTAGAAAACTTCTCCAAGAGGCTATCATAACAAACAAGCCCCAATTATCATCAACACATTTTGCAATTGTCCAACATTGAGAATGCCTACTCAAATGTTAGAACAAGTGGAGGGTATGCTCGGTAGCCAACTCTAGGACAATCCTCCATACATAAGTCTCATGTCAACCACAAACATCATCGATTTCAATCATAATGTCTTATTCATGGGAAAGGATCAACCACACTTGCAACTTACAAGCTATCCTTCCCACTCTGAGATATGCGACAAGCACCATTTTTTGAACACTTGGTCCAAGAAAGAATATAGAGTCACTTCTGAAGGAAACCAAGTCATGAATCCAAGGAACATCCAAGTTTCCAGAATTTGAATTTTTCCATCGTATCAAGAATGACCGCATCTCATGATCAAGACCTTTCATTAGATTTTTGCACTTGAAGGAAGGATCCTCTTTGGAAGGTCTCTTCCATAGGTAAGTATAGCAGCCTAGCTACACGTTACCCATAATGCATGCCCAAGTAGTCAATATAGCCAATAGAACCATACCATCGAACTGTCACCAGCTGAGGGAAGACATGGATTCACAAGTCTTACCCAGATTCTATTCCACCTTGAGAACAACTTGAGAAGCAAAAGAGTTCATCCCTTAAAAATTTTATCATGAGGGATTTCTATTTCATCTAGGGAGATCTGGGTTTTTGGTTCATATATCCCAGTCAAGCCCATTTACAACAATTGTGGTGCACAAGGCTACACCACTGCCTATTACCATTCAACACAAACTACAAGTGCAAGTCAACAAGAACATTTTGCCCATGGGAGGACTAGGTCCTCAAGATAATTACACAAAGAATGGGCTTCACCAACATCCACTACAACTCAACACAACACACGATTCATCCTTGAAGGGTTTACAATAAGGGTGGTTGACCAGAGAACCCCAACAAGGAAGTCCCTCTAGAGCCCCCAAAAGTTGAGAGAGAGTACATAAGATCATGCCTTGCTTACAAGAAGGAAGATACATATATTTAGGCTACATCAACAACGTAGCCTCACAAAGGAGGTTCCATATTCTGTATCTAAAAACAAACCCCAAGAGTTCATGAACATGGGACAATTGCTAGGAACAAGTCCCGAACATCAGCTGCTTCTAGGTCCCAACTAGGAAACAACTGTCTCAATACCACCTGTCTTATTATTTCAAGAACTGAAGAGGGCATTCATCGGAATGGAGAATGACCCCTCATAGGATTAGAGAATCACCAAGTAATATTGTGCTCAACTCTATTGTCCCACCAAGGAGGTGAGAGCACCAACATGAATTAACATTACACCCGAGACATGGGACAATACATTAGGGAGAGATGATGTGATACATCAGTGTACATAAGAAATAGAGTACACAAGGAAATTCAGCAAGACACCATAGCCTGTTAGGCACAATGAGTCCCCTGTCATGGATTCACACCATAATCCACAAAAGCACAAATAAGTCCCAAGTCATAAGAGTGCATCATAGCCCCTAGAAGTACCAAAAGCAACCAGTCACGAGAGCACGTCAACATGCACAAATCATTAGAAGCCCCCAATCATGAGAGCATAGGCTCAAGTGTTTTGAGCACATTCAAGCCCACCATGCAAGGCCACCAAGAGATGTCATAATTTTCATAATTATAACATCATTTAATCAAGGATGGACCACCATCCCAACGTTAGCACAACTACCCCACAATCACATCTAGCATGGAAGAGGAAGTCTAGGTGTTGATACCTAGAACCCACTCTATTCCACAGCTAGACACCACAGCATTACATTAATTGGAATTTTCATCTGCCATTGTTATCCACATAGACATAGTGAACCACCCGCTATCAAGATCAAGCACATCAAACCAATTTTTTTGTATTTTGGGATGCATACACCACCATTGATCATTTGTGGATAAAATGTTTGCTAGTCTAGAAACCCAAGAGGAAGTGTTCCCCAGATTTGTCCTATCTCAAGAACGTTCACCAAAGGACACACCATTAAGGCATGCCAATATTACCAAGAATACACGACACTAGTTCAAGAGCACCTTGGGCAAGGACATGCCCTAGCCTACTCATTACAACATCATATCGCAGCCAAAGAATTTTCCATGAGGTTTTAGCAGAATTATACATTAAGGCACAAAGGCCATTTATAACATATATAGAAGGCACCTAAAAAACAAGCACTGGGAAAACACCATACATCAAGCTTGGCCTTGTCACAGGGTGTGGCATAGGCCTACAACTAGGAGACAACTGAGTTACATAGGGCAATACATCTAGCACTTTTATGCACATAAACTATCAAACTCAAAATATAACAAGGATACATTTCACACATCTGAGGATAAGAATACATTTAATGAGAACATACATGGTATTTGGGAATGCTACCCAGGCCTAAAAGGCTATAGGACGAACTACCCAAGCCCATCCTAAGCTGAAAGGTTTAGGCAACCAGGAGCATACCAAGAAAGAACCATGCGATTTTAAGAAAAACCTATCTTTTTCATGGAATGTACATGATCATCTGTCATACTCCACCACTGTCTCAAAACGTACATGATCGACCATCGCACTAAACCCATTTCATGACTGCCATTGAATGAAAACAATTTAGGACACAAGTGCAACAATTGAATAACAGAACACGCCAACTGAGTATCCACCACTTGCCAAAGTGGGACCTCAAGGCATTGGCCACTCTTGGGCCATTAGTATTTGGCATGGCCAAGCATACCATTTCATGCCATCTACTAGCCCAATATTTGTAGGGTATAGGAAATATCACCATCCTCTGTTAGTGCTCACCTAGCATAGAGAGGCAAACAAATCATAATGTACCTGCTAATTCATCATAGCCAAGTTACTGATATACCCACAACCCAATATTGGGATTCTGAGACCAAATAATCAATTCATGAAGGTCTTAAGAGCACACATATTCCCCATAGACATAGTGCTTACAGAATCAATTGAGGTCACCACTGGCTACATCTTTGTACCTGTGTTGCCTGCAAGACTAAGACAATAGCTCAGAAACAGAGAAGTTAGCAAGAACATCATCAGCAGATCAGCCTCATATACAACCATCAAGCATGATCATATAATAGAGTAAAATCACTCTTACAACATCATAAAGAGCAAGACCTCAGCAACACGCATAAAGATCAATCATGCAAAACATTGATGGATCATTTAGGTACACCCAAACAAACGAATTCATCATGAGGCACACCCAAAAAGAGCTAGCGCACTCCCAAAATTTCAAGATTCATATACAACAACCATTCCCAGCCACTAACATTGGTTTCAACCAGGATCAAAATCTCAACACAATCATAAGAGGCATGGGCAATAGAGAAACATTATCTCAACTCAAAAATAAGGTGGAAGACCAAGGTCTAGCCAACAACAAGTCTAAATAAAACCAATTCTCGCTACTACAAGCAACATCATGGAGGATGTGTCCACAAGAAAGACTCCCATCAAGAGAGGTGTGATCTCAATAAGAACCAACAATAGGATGATTGATGAGTGGCAAGGTACCCCTATACTAAACCATACGAATATGAGTGTTTCATGCACAATTCGGTTGAACTCTGTAGACGGGCTAGTTGTGGTATCTAGATAGTTACCCGTTGATCATAGTTCGCTATCTTCCCACTTGGACCAGTATATGCTTTGTCACGTATGGTTTAGTCCAGAGTGAGGTGTATGATGTGTTCCTAAACTAATGCTACTCCTGGAGGCGATGGAAAATAATCTTTAATTAAGCTAATAGGAAAAGGAAGAGAGAGTCTAAACTAATAGGAGATAGGGAGAGAGAATCTAAACTAGCCTAAGTGTGATGAACATTAGTTCCTTAATCATCCATACACATCTTGGACCTTGTGCACGACTACTACTGGGATTACCAAGCATAGATCCTAGGTATGCTACTAGGTTACCAAGTAGTCACACTTGAATGCTTGTGATTAAGTTGTACTCATTTCGCATTAAGGAGTTTAGGGTGAAGAGATATTAACTATGAAAGCAATAAATAACAATAATAATCAAATATTTAAACTAAGTGAATGTTGCAATGATGAAGTAATCTCGATCTTTATTTCCAGTCATGTGCATGTCCAAGTACATCACACTCAAATAAAGGATGTCATACAATTACAATCATCACACTGCAGGCATGCACTGAGAGAGAGGGTTGAGAGAAAAATGATAAAAAGATCCTACACTAAACTTGACTAACTAAAAGACTAAAAAAACTAGAAGACACCTTTCCCATGTGCCTTCATGTGTATTTATAGGCTCACACAAGAACCATGATATTACATATCCGATATCATTGCTGGATGCGATATCGCGTACCCGATATCGCAACCTAATGAATCACGATTCATCACACCCCCACGACTGAGTGAAAACTCGTCCTTGAGTTAGAATGAGAACAAGTCACATTGATTACACAGTGGATAGGTATGGGATTATTGATTAATAGGGAAGCTATTCATGTCGTAATGGAAAACTTAATAGAACAAGATTGGACACAACATGACAAAATGAAAAATTCCTAAAGTTACAAAATTAGGTGGAACTCATGTGGTTCCTGGTGGTGGTGGCTCCTCCATGGCTCACTTTCCCTTATCCTATGCTCTAGGTTTTGGAAGGTGATGATGTTGAAGTAGTGCTTGGAGTTTCTCCTCTTCAGTTTAAGGATCCTGTGCCATCCATGCTGATGTTCCAATGTTTGACAGAGTCAGCACCTCCCATGGGCATAGTAGTTGCGGGAACATTGTATTGGCTTTGACGTACCAAGCCGTAAATAACCATTGTTCCTCCTCATAGGCTCTGGCTTTGTCTCTGTACTCTTGAAAATATGTAAGCCTTCGAGCCAGGTTTGTTGTGACATCTTTTTGTCCTTGGTAGCTTCCTTTAACTGCCTCTAATTCAAAATTTGCAACCTCTAACTTCTGCAATGTCTTCTTATGTTCTGCAAATTTTGCTTCATACTTGGCATAGGTGGTAGCTACCTGCTTCTCGAGCTCTGTCCTCAGATGCCTTGTCATCAACATGGCTAGATTGGCCTACCTTAGATTTTCCAACTCCATGTATTCTGTAAGATCTTGAATTTGCAGGTCTCGACTCTTAAGTTCCGCCTAGTGGGAAAATGCATATGTATCCAATATGGCCCACCAATCAGTGTGTGGTGCACTGAAAGCATTAATGTGGGTCTTGGTCATATGGATCTCTTTTTTGATAATTTGTTTATACATTCCCACCTAGTCTTGAAAGTGCTCTTTTAACTTTTGGTGCCACTTGGCCTCATTCTGCCACATGCTTATTTCGATGGCCGTCTTTTGATGGATGACACATACCTTCTCCATTGAGAGGGTTTGATTTTCTCTGGCCAAATGATTCATCTCCTGGTTGACCTTGATTAGTTGTTCTCATAGCTGCTGAAAATGTTCTTCAAGAACATTCTTTTATTTCTCCACAAAGGTCAACTGAAGATTATCAGTAACAAGCTATTTATTTTCTTCTTGTAAGGCCTTAAGTGCCTTGGTGTGTGCGTAAGTTTGCTCTTGTGCCATGGAGGCATTCTAATTGGCCTTCTCTTTTTCCTATGCCACCTTTTTATTTTTCATCAGCAGTTTGTTGAGTTGATCTGTCCTGAAGGTGTCCAGCTAGTTCACGAGAATGAATTGAGAGGGATCCCACTGTGCTACTTGTAGGGTTATTAGCCTTTCTTGTAGTCTTATAACTTTTGCTTCTGCGTGCTTGGCCCTCATCTCTGTCATGACTAACTTTTCCTTAGTGGAGATGAGATCTAATTGTACTACCATGGCATCATATGGGATGTCAAACAAGGATGTCATCACCTGTCTTGTTTGTAGCAGTCGATCAAACACATCCTCATGCTTCGCAGGAGTCATTGAGGAACTGGCCAAAGTTTGAGCATCCCGTGCTCTTGTGAAATCTATCGATGGCATAACAAGGACATTGAAAAATTTCTTGATGTGGTCCATGACCACCTTTGCAGCTCCAACTACATCTTGATGCTGCATGACCACCACTGTGGCCCCTTCACCAGTTTCTAGTTACACTTGAAAGGATGTAGCATTTCCTGAAATCTGTTGCGACCAATAACTCTCCTCTCCTTCTGTTTGAATGGACACCTCGCCCTATGCATGATCTATAGAGATAGTGGGCCATACCGTATCATCAATGATGTGGAAGAGATTTTCATCATCATGAATTCCCCAACTGATTATCTCAATGATGGCCCTGAGATGGCTCATCAACGATCGATAGTCCTGCAGTGGTGGTGGCGCTTGGTCTTGCTGGCTCGTGCTAGGCCTTGCTTCTTGTTGTTGACTAGGTCTCATGCTTAGAGGTTGGTTAGGCCCTACGAGTTGAGTTGCAATGGGCCTCACTGTCTATTCTTGTTCTAGCCCCAACATCTCACCAATAATTTTCCTTGCAGCTGGTGGCTTTAGTAGTTCAGCGTATGAAGCATTTTGGGCTTTCTTGAGGACATCATTGGTGTATCCTCGAATACTAGCACGCTTGCATAGCTTCTTGATAATACAAGGGAAGGGCAACACAAACTTCCCTATCTTATGTTCCTCAAACCACCTTAGGATCTCCATGAAATATAGATGAGGTAGGTTAGCATTAACCTTTTCCATCAATATTGCACATCCTCTTGCTGCATATGTTGAAATTCTATTCAACCCTTCTGTAGGGAAGATGTGATAAGTCCTAGTTTTAAAGTAGATTTTCTCTTCCAATGTCAACTCTCCATCGGTCTTATCTTCGTTACTATATGCCCTGTCTAACCAAACCTTTCATGCATCAACATTAAAGTGAGTGGACAGACGAGTAACTTTTGGCCTTGTATTCAGAAGGTTTAATACTTTCGAAATGGCTTGGATGGAGAAATCAACAAATACACCAAAAATGTTAACTGTGGTGCCTTCTTCTTTATTGTGCCAAAATTGGTACATTTCTCCTAAGTACCAGGCACCACTTTTAGAGAGGATAGGCCATAATGGGGACCCTTTGAGGTGGTCCCTAACGACCTCAGAAGCGAATTCTATGAAAGGTCCAAAGTTCAATTCCACAATCACGGTAGATGATGTGGACTTTTCATAGATGGCCTGGACACACTCAGAGGGAAATGTAAGGTGTCATCCTTATTTAGGCACTGTAGTAACTCCTCCTTCTGCCTGTCTTGATTACATAGTGGCAAGGTCTTCTTGATGGATATTGAACGATTGCTCCTCCTGCTTTGCGTGTTGTTCAGTAGGCGTCTATCCTCTACCTCTCCTGTGTTGCTTAAACACACCTTGAGAGGGACCTTCTTGTTGTGCATGCTTTGGGACCATCTGCAATCACATGGGGCTAATCATTAGTAACGTTGCTTACCAAAGTTAAGTTATACCTTACTTCTTGCCTTAATGAGTCAATTATAATTTCGTATGATTTTAAGGTTAAGAGTTTTTATGGAAATGCCCCTAAAGATTTTAATATTCGTCCACTTTGCTTAGGTGGTTTCAAAATTTTAATTTCCTGGTATAGGTAAGGAGATGAATTTTTTTTTTTGGCACATGTTTATTATTATTTTTATAACTAATTACCCTTGATAGTGTTCTTTGGGTGATGATGAATTTTGAAAAAATTATGCGCAATTCAATGTGTACCCCTCCCCCACGACTAAACTGAACACTCTAGGTTCAAGTAGGCTTAAACAGAATGGAAATTGGAGCACTAGTGAGCAAGTTATGATTGTTGAAGCAAGAGATGCACAATCGCAAGTTGTAGAAAGAAATTTGAAAAACTTCCCCTGTGTGAACAGTTACAAATGATGTTGATAGGCACAGGGGGTCCACGTATATATATATTCTTAGGACGTGATATCGCGTACTTGATATCACGTCCTGCCAAAAATAGGGTACTTGAGAAAATTACCAAATTTTGAAATTCTAAAGTATAAATTGATGACATATAGATCAATATAAAGGGGTCCAAGATAACACAACTAATTCAGAAGGCACAAAGATTAGAATGGTGTAAAATCTATCAATGAAAATCATAAAAAAGTAGGGGAAAAAAAGGATATGTGTTAGCTTATAGGAATGTTTGAACTGGAAGGATAATAATAAGGGAAAGAAAACATCATTGGTAATACTTAGAGGGTAGTGAATGATGTGCGGTATATGTGTTATAAGTACAATCACACGGGTTACACAAGTGGATCCTCCCCAAAGTAGGTTCCTACCTACAATGCCCTTGCATAACCACACCTTAAAATGTCCATGGGCACTAGAAGGGTTAAGTGTAATCAACACCTATTTTACAAAACACACACATGTAAATATCATTGCAATGAGAGGTGAATTCCATCCTACCCAAGTCACAAGCCACAATTATACGAACAATGAGGTGAGGTGAATTGTAGAAGGGATTGCAGAGATTGGGACATGAGGTAACAGACTCAAGGCACAATGAATCCTTAGTGTAAGGCATGATTAATGTGTCATTAACCCATTGTTCAAAAATCAAGACCAAGTCATTCCTCTAATCAGTGACATCACATTTTTTTTCCCAATGATAGACAATAATAAGAGCACCATGATGGCAAGGCATACGATCACTTGGAATTTCGTACAAGGGAGGAGTGATTTTTGCTTTGCTTTATGGCACTTCGAGCTTGTTCTTTTCTCTTTTTTTTTTCTTTTTGTGTGGCCACTTTGGCATACTTTTCTTGCTCTTCTTCTCTCTCTCTCTCTCTCTTTTTGATGCTTAATCTAGGGAAGCTACCTACCTTCAGGCATGGGTGCATGTCTTTCTAGTGGGACCCCCTAGAATAGCATTATTTTCTTTCATTGATTGAGTGCCTTTTGGGTACTCTTACTCCCATTTTTCATTCAATCTACAAGGATCTTAGTACAACCAAGCTACATGATAACTTCCATAGATGTCACCAAAGAGAATCGACAAGTCCCCTTGATGTCACACCCTGGTCATTCACTCTTGGTCTATCCTTCTTCACTCTGGGTATAATAACACAAGGTTACTTTAANATTGATTGAGTGCCTTTTGAGTACTCTTACTCCCATTTTTCATTCAATCTACAAGGATCTTAGTACAACCAAGCTACATGATAACTTCCATAGATGTCACCAAAGAGAATCGACAAGTCCCCTTGATGTCACACCCCGGTCATTCACTCTTGGTCCATCCTTCTTCACTCTGGGTATAATAACACAAGGTTACTTTAAGTTTTAATAATTAAGAATATCATTGTACCTAGAGTAGAACCTCTTATTAATAGAATGAAGAAGTGGATGTTGTGGACTCGCTGTCCAAATAATTAGTCACGTGAGACTTAATAGCATAGAACAACACCTCAACCAATGAGTTCACATGAGTGTTTTATTCATAGAAGAGATTACTCATAAAAAGATGAAATAAAAAAAAGGTAAAATAATAAGTTGAAAGATGAAAAATTGGAAAACAAAAAAAATTGTAAAATTAAATAAAATGAAAAACATTTATTAATTCTTCTTGTTGTTAGAATGGGGGATATCCCCCATAACTAAATGGTTGCGCATGGCTAGAATTAATAAATGGAAGATTGGGGTCCTTGCATGTTTGAAATACTAGGCCTCGATCATATCCAACCCATTGGGTATCTTTTGATTTGGTGGTTGGAACGTACCCAAAGTGGGGTTCACACACTTGATTATAGTAAGCATAGTGGGACAATTTATAAGATGTAATCAATTGATGAGTGGTTGACCCACTATGGCACCCATGATCATAAGATGGTATGCAAGGATCGATTTGTCTCCCTCGGTGGCTATATTCATTGGGCCCCATAGTTGTTGGAGTTTTGGTTGGTGGCCCAAAGCAAGTAACATGAGGCGTTGGGATCAAGGAAGGAGCTACACCACAGTGTTGGACTTCTGTTGGGTTGGAAGGTGTAGTGGGCTTAGAAGTGTGCTATCCCTTCTTACGGTCATATCGAAAGAAGGGATGCCTATGATGTTGTGGAGGATTCGCACTGTTGTTGATTGTAGCAGCACAAGTAACATTCATGGGTTGATGTTATGATGCAAATCCCTCAAGAACAACTGGTGGTGATGTAGAAGGAGGTAAAGGATGAGAATGTTGGAATTGAGGAGAAGTGTAAGGTATCCAAGGTGGTGGTTGTGTTGGAGAGGACGTGGGTTGATAGTATTGAGGAGAATAATAATAGTGTGATGAGATAGAGGGTGTTGACCCAGTTGGAGAAATAGGATGTTGAAATTGATAATCACTTAGGTTCGGATGGTATGAAGGGTGCAACCAGTTCAAGGGTGGCCTCCCCCATGACTAGGATTGTTGCCACTGTGATTGAACATAGTATCTTTGTACGAACTCTGGGTGCAACACTCTTCCCCAATGCTCTTGTAAATGTGACAAGATTGGACATTGGTCCTTGGGATGATTGTAAAGGAAAATGTTGCATTGATATGTATGATTGACAGTTAAATTATTACTCTCTTCTACCCTTCTTTCCAATTTTCTAAAGGTGTTTCGTCCTACTTCTTGGTTTTTCATAACTCTATTCCCAATAATGTTGGCATATTCTTCACACTTTTTATGCATCCATTCCATCATATTATTTATCTTTGCCTTAATTTTACCCAATGATTGTAGTGTTGGCAAAGGTGGTTCCACCTCCTTGAGGTGAGTTGATTTCTCCTCCTTCAGATTATGGACCTTTGTTAAGTTGAGATTTTGGTCCCATTGAGATTGTTCAACATTCTCCCATCTAGCCATTTCTCCTTCTTCTTTTGCTACCCTCTTAATAAGCTCTTGGACTTGATGGGTTCAAAGTTCATATAGTTGACCTCGGGCATACATCCCTAGGGTTTCTTTTGTTTCATTATGGAGCCCATATATGATATGGCACATTAGCCTCTCCTCGGAGAACTCATGACCTGGGTAGTTGTTTAATAATGCATAATATCTTTCTAAGGCCATGTCCAAGGGTTCATGTTGTGCTTGTTTCCACTCTTGGATTTGTCACCTCAAGGCTGACACTCTTGCATAGGTTTGATATCTTTCATTAAATAGTTCTACCATTGTTGACCAATGTTGGATTGATGTTGGTTTTAAGGACCTAAACCATACTTTTGCTTGGCCAACGAGTGTCGTAGGAAAGAGCTTAAGTTTCTACCATCCATTATCAATGTTGTTCCATGCACATGCATCGTAGAAGGCTTGTAAATGTTGTTGCAGATCTAAATCATAGCCTCCTAAAAACTTAGGAAAGTTATTTAAGTCAAGCTTGGGTAGACAGCTTTACTTGCAATGCCTGCGGGAAATTCGAATAGCCTCTTGTATTTGTGTTAGGCTTGCAGTGGCGAGTAGGAGTTCATCATCACTAGGTATGTTATGCATTCATGAGTTGGGACGATGTTGTCTTCGTTTATGTTTATAGGAAACCCCTACATCAGATTGGGTACTCCAAACTTCATCTTCATCATCGTATAATTCATTGGTTCTCCAATGAATTGCCTTACTAGTTGTTGCGTTATCATAGTCTTGTGAGAGAGACATTGTGTGTGAATTTGTGTGTGACTTAATTGAAATTAATTTTCTTTTCTAAAAGATGTATTGTGAATACTTTGTTGTAGCAATCTTGTATGATGTAACTAATCTAAATAACTAGCACTATCCCTGGCAACGGTGCCAATGATGAGTGGCAAGGTATCCCTACACTCAACCATACGAATATGAGCATTTCACGCACGATCTGGTCAAACTTTGTAGACAGGCTAGTTGTGGTATCTTGATAGTTACTCATTGATCGCAGTTTGTTGTCTTCCCACTTGGACTAGTATATGCTTTGTCACATATGGTTTATCCAAAGTGAGGTGCATGATGTGTTCCTAAACTAATGCTACTCCTGGAAGCGATGGAAAATAATCTTTAATTAAGCTAAGAGGAAAGGGAGAGAGAGTCTAAACTAATAGGAGATAGGGAGAGAGAATCTAACCTAGCCTAAGTGCAATGAGCATCTATTCCTTAATCATCTGTACACATCTTGGACCTCGTGCATGACTACTACTGGGATTACCAAGTGCAGATCCTAGGTATGCTACTGGGTTACCAAGTAGTCACACTTGAATGCTTGTCATTAAGTCGTACTCATTCCGTGTTAAGGAGTTTAGGGTGAAGAGATATTAACTATGAAATCAATAAATAACAATGACAATCAAATATTTAAACTAAGTGAATGCTGCAATGATGAAGTAATCTCAATCATTATTTCCAGTCATGTGCGTGTTCAAGTATGTCACACTCGAATAAAGGATGTTGTACAATTACAATCATCACACTGCAGGCATGTGCTGAGAGAGAGGGTTGAGAGAAAAATGACAAAAATATCCTACACTAAACTTGACTGACTAAAAGACTAAAAAAGACTAGAAGACTCCTTTCCCATGTGCCTTCATGTGTATTTATAGGCTCACATAGGAACCACGATATAGCATATCCGATATCGTTACTGGATGCGATATCGTGTACCCGATATCGCGTACTCGGTATAGCAACCTGATGAATCATGATTCATCAATGATCCACACCAGAAGTCTTCAAATCAAAGTACTCAAAGCAAAGTCACCAATCAAAAGAGTGATGCCACAAACCCAAGGGCAACACAACCAGCTCAAACAAGGGAGCACAACTCATGAAAGATCAACAACAAGGGAAATCATGCCTCATGCACAAGAGGTTGTTAAAATAAGACAACAAAAATTTGGCTTTGGGAAGGCACAAAAGCCTCAAAATGCATCCTCAACAACCCCACCAACAAGTCATCATACCACATAGAACAAAAAGCCTTGCATTACGAATGATAGACACGACGAAGGTAACACGCATGCAAAAATTGAAAGTGCAACCAAGAGGACATGCATACACAAATAGACAAACATACAATCACAAGAACAAACATACGAAGTCTATCGGCAATGGTATTAATCCACCCAGAATAAGGCTCATCAAAAGAAAATGGGTGAAGGACCTCCATCTTGAGGTACCTGGGAACCAACATGTCCCAATTTGTATTTCCGATACTCACTGTATCTAGGGTGAGTTGGAGTGCAAGGATATCTTATCTTGCACAATTCAATCAATGCCATCTTGATACATGTCATATGGATGGAAACCGAAGTGGAGAATTGGTCCAATTCATCCTAGATGAATCACTGGAGACCAGAGATGAGAGTTCCTTAAGCAACAAAATTCTTGAGTTGCCAATAGAACTCTTCTCTACCATATCAAATACAATCACAATTGGTCCAACCACAAGTAAACAAGTGGAGGATAGTACCACAATGCAATTGTATACATCCTCAAGAAGAACAACATACATCAGTTGCTCACAATGTAACATCAATCCCCTTATGAAGAGTGTAAAAGTATTATCATAAGGCAACTCTTCAAAGAATACATAAGGATCTGATCCTAGATCACCTAGGTATCAATCTGAAGGGGCTATTAATCAAACAACCTCAATGGAGTAACACAACCAAAGAGCACATGCATATCGCAACACAATTTCAAAAATGCTTTGATATCATCTGTAACAATGTTGCCTTGATGTTGTCTGACACCCCAAGGAATTCACTAATATCCAATGGATCTGGGACATAAGACTTGGGGAATACGTCTCAAGAAAGTAATCAACTCAAGAGTGAATGCAAGCAGCAACATAGCTTCTTAATATATATGTATGAGAATGCACCTCATGGAGGGTAACAAACTCCAAACAAGGACCATGCAAATAAGCACACAAGAAACCTTGTAGACAACATCAGTGGGAGGGGGAAAAATGCACCTACAGGGGAACATGCCTCATCCCTAGATCCCTCATGATCTAGTACAAGGTGTGGCTTGGCACTGCACCAAAACTATCTAGTCCTGGCTGCCTACATATCTACAACCACCATAGAATCAGGGCCATGTAGTTCTCCAAGTGAGGGTAGAATGAAGAGGACTTAGAGAGAGTTACAATAGGAGGGTGTCCTGCTGCTAGCTTGGTATTGCCAAGCCAGGATGGGTTTTCTAACACTTGAGAGTCACTTGAGGGCATCTCAAAGTGTTCCATGGCCCCCAAACCATGGGGAGAGCCCAGGAGAACCATCACCCTGAGACATCTCTCACACAATTTTCCAAACTCTTTCTCTTTTCAAGCAGGTCTCTCAAATACACCCCCTTAGCTAAGGAAATGTGACCATGAACACTGGTTTAAATAGAATTAAAGAAAATTCACATATAGAATACCCATAAAAACCTAGAAAAATAAGAAACAAGTTAAGGGTTTATTTATTTATCTATTTTAGTTTTGAGACTAAAAAAACACTTAAAATTCTTATGAAATAGTTCATATATTGCATATACCAATTTTAAAATTGAATGCCGAAATCTATGAAGCTAAATTTTCTTGCATGCTAAACAGTATCATTAGTTAAGCATGTACTCTTGATCATAGCCATGTGAAAGTAGTTTTACAAATTCAAATACATGTTTGATATTTATTTATATCATGTACATGGACACATTTTGGCTTTTGGTTTTCATGTGCAATTCATGTACATGCACAATATTATTTATATAATGTACATAGGCATACATACATGGAGTTGGAGCTGGTTGGACCCATTTCTTGAACTTGATTGGTGGGCTAGTGAGAGCAATGATATGAACTTTGAAATGAAAGGACAAGGTAAGTGAGTGCCATAAAACTCTCATTGATGAAATTGAAATTGTTTTCAAGTATGGTTGAACTACTATGCAAACAATGGTGAGGACATTCCCTTTGTGTTGAGTTACGATGTTGTGAGTTTAAGGGTTTAATTCCTAATAAGCATGGTAGCAGTAGTGGAGTACTTATGTTGTAGGTTTGATTTCATGTTTTTTTAAGTTATTTAATCTTTAGTTAAGTTTTCATAAAATTAATTAAAAGATTATTAGTCTTTTTAGATCCATTAAATATATGGAATCTATTTTAACACTATTTGAGTCTAGTAGATGTGTGTGT
>MNCI01016550.1:5285-22586 GCA_015680685.1 Gnetum montanum
TATTTTCATTAGGTATGATTATATTTCTCTATGATTTTTTAATTACAAGAATCTCCAAATTTCATTTTGGAGTTTTGGAAGTTTTTCATAACATTGAGATTTCTTGTTATATGAGCTATAACTTTCTCAAGCACAAAGCAACAACCAAAAACATAGTAATTACAAGCCAAGAAAACAATGCAAATTACATCAAGGAACTTAATCAAATACATATTCATAATAATTATTGAATTTACATAGGAAATGATATTTCATCAAGTTTTACATACTAATGACTTATTATACTTAATTAATGATTTTATAATAAAGCAATGTACTTAGAATGCATACTTCAAGTTTAACCTCAGAGTTGTAACACATTATAGGATTGCTTCAAGAATGACACTTACAAGCTCCATAAATATCTTGAAAAAATGAAAAGAAAATAAATTCTAAGTAAACATGAATTTAATATTTATCCTCCTAAAATAGGTATCATATATACTTTATTAATTTTAGGATACATATTAAGATACAACTATATTTTATTTCCAAGACTTCAACACGGAAACTAGTACAGTTTATACCCGGTTTTTATCCCTATTTTTAACAAAAGAATTTATCAGTTTTAAACCACAAACCACAGCACAGCGGGGTCAAAGCCGTTGATCTCTGCCCATCTCTGCATGCCGAAATGGCAGCCAATATCATCATTGTAACAGCCCCAATCATGCTTTAGAAAGTTGAATCATTTTCAGAACTTTCATTGTTTACGGAACTTTCCTTGTTTATGTAGGAGGCATATTTAGTTATACNGTTCAGCTTGCTATTACAATATAGCAGAGTTTTCCGTTCACTTGATTTTCTGTCCATCCGTAGTAATCGGAGGAGAAGAGGAAAGTACACACGATTTCAAGCATCAATTTGGGTCTTTCCATTTTCTTTGGCCAAATCCTTACGGACGTTGTGGGTAACCTATATGGCATACCACATGGCTCCGAAAGTTCTGAAAGTTCTGTGCAAGCGTTATGGTTATGGCCCTGAGACTGACGTGAGGATGACCGGCATCATTCTTTTTGGGCAAAAACACAGCTGGGGATTCTGGACCACAATGATTTGGAGTCCTACCCATGGCTGGCAATGTGATTTGGAGTCCTACCCATGGCTGGCAATGTTTGAGGGCACCCAGGAAGGAAAATCAAAAATGCAGCTGTTGATCAACCGTCGGTTAGGGAACGCTGAATTATATATGGAACCATAAGTTGTTAGCCTGACAAAAAGTGCAAGCGCCGGTTGAAAGAAGCTCTCTCTCTCTTCGGTCACTGTTGCTATTTCGAGATTCTTCTTCTTCGATAGCAATTCCCTTATTACTGAAATTTCAGTATTATTGCACGAGTAGTAGCTTTACTTCCATTTTGCTATAGCTTGTGTTAGATTTTGACAGCAAAAATGGAGAACATAACGACCCAGCATCCGAGCTTGCTTCAGAAATCCGTCATTGGGATCGGTGCATTTGCATTTTTCTACAATTTTTGAGCTATTTGGATTCTTTCCGGCAAGGCGAAGTTATAAGTTTTTGAAAAAGGGGAAAAACAAAGAATTATGAGTTATAAGTTTTTGAGAAAAGGAAAAAGAAAAAAGAAAAAAGCAAAGAATTCTGAAACTGCTCGGACAAAGAAGGACTTAAGCTAAAATTCAGGTGCATTATATTCATTTTTATATACATTATTTTAATACTATCATCCAAGATTCTTAACTTTGGTTTTTTAAACAAATATTAAGTCTCGTTAATTTAGGTAATACGACAACCCAAACTCAATTCTACATCCTGCACCGGGTATTTACTTACACATTAAAATTACGTGTGACTGTGGTATTGCAAAATTTAATTTTGACAGCATGAATCGGTGTTTTGCCACCAGTGAAAAAGGGCTCCATTAAAACTATTAATGTCACGCTGTGTCGGTTAATATTTATATTTTGGGACTTCACGAAAACTATTTTGGTTGCTCATAACTCTTGTCCATGTAAACAAATCAAGTTCAGTATGTAGCATATTTATGAAAAAAAGAAATAAATGTGCTATTGGATTTTCAGGACAAACCAATTAAGATTACATAGATATGCTAGCATGAAGTGTAAGAATTCTTCACTTATTTTGGATGCCTTTCAACATGATTTCATGTAAAGATTCTCAAATTTTGGATGGCTTTCAGCTTGATTTCATGTAACTACAATATACAAAATTTGAATAGGAACTCAACTTGATGCTAGCCCTCCTCTTTTCTTATATGGGCTATTTACTAGCATTGGCAGAATTCAAAAACCTTAGCAAAAAAACTTATAAAATTTAATAAGAATAACTCATGTAATTGATCCATTTTGTTAGGATAAAACTAAGATGATGATGATGTATGTGTTCCCATAGCAGCTTTCATAGGCTTAAGTTTTAGTTAAAAATTTTTAACATAGTATATGCAAGGTTTTTTAAAGCAAATGATGAAAAATTTAATGTTTTACTAATCAAAATACTATTATGATTGCTAGTTTAATTGAAAGTTGGGATGGTGTTTTGGAGGTTTGAATAATGATTTATTTAAAATATTTATTGGGTTTTTTTAATTTTAAACATGCACATACCTTGTATAAATAAACAAAGATCTAGCTCTTCATAAAGGCCAATGGCCAAAAAGAACTTGTGTAGGTGACCCTATTTTGTTAGGAAAGGATCATGAAACATGCACATACTTTAGTGTAAACTATACTATTTTGACAAAATTCAATACTTGGAAAATTAATTACTCATTGAAACTTTTGGAAGAAAAGAATAAAGCTATTTGAAAATCATCCACACCTTCAAAGATTAAGCATTTTATTTGGTGCTTACTTCATAAAAGTGTACGAATTAGAATTATTTGCTTTCATCTAATTACTAATGATGTAATACTAGGTATTAAGCCCCCAAAAAATATTGATAATGAACAAAGAAAATTCTAAGGATTTGAGTCAAAGGTTTGATTTTTGTCCTCCACGTGCACCATCCAAAGGTTTGATATGAGTCAAACATGGATGGTCAGGTTCGACGGATTTCCATCTTTCACGTTGTTGATGACATAATCAAAATATGACATTTTGAGATCAAAATGGATTGGTTGCAGCCTTTCAAGCTTTTTTGAGGTTGAGAGGAAACTGCAATAGGAATATCGATGCACTAAAATAGCAATAACAGTTGCAGTTGTATTGAGTGGCATGCCATGACCGCAATTTTCCATGTGTGTGTTGGAACTTTGAATGATTATGAGGAGGATGCATACTCTTCACCAAACATTGATGTATTTTGCATCATGTTTATGATTCTGTTTTGTATTGCATTATAATTGTAGTTGTAGTTGCAGTCTTTTCCAATATTCTGATGAATTCTTTAGCACAAAGGATGTTAGGTTTGCATCAGATTCCAGTTCTCTTGCTAATAACCTGTGCATGGCTTCACGGACCTTCATTGGCTTTAAACTCTTTGCGAGAAATGAAATGGATTTATAGAGTTTCACATTTTTCGTTGCGAAAATGGGATCTCGTTTCAAAACGCTGTTTCGCATGAACAGTAACCATCACTTGGTGGGCGAAACATTTCTGGGCAGACTAAAATGTTTTTGACACATTTCCATTGATTTTATTTTTTAATTTTAGGGTTTCAATATATGAAAGCATTTGATGCTTTATTCTCAACAACTGCATCTGTGAAAAATTAAAATGCAGGTTTGTCATGAATTAAATGAAGGTCTGCAATTAATTAAATGTGTGAAATGACAAACATACATGGAGGGAAAAAAATTTAGGGTTTATTCTATGGAAAAGAGGCCAATAAGCAGCACATTTACGTAATGCCTTTGAGGCCTGTGCTGTGAACATTGCTATTCTTTCTATTTACCTAACTTCTATCTAAGTCTAAGTTTATTGATGTGTAATTGTTCTTAGATACCAATAAATAAAAATATTTCAAATTTTCTAAGGGTCTCGTAACTTAAAATTTCATCATTTTTTGAGCACAGTGGCACCATGTTGATTTGAATATGCCCCGAAATGCAACACCGCTATGTTGCAATGACAAATAAATCCTCCATCAAGAGTCAATAAACCTCCTACATGTAGCAGCAACAACAGAGCTCGGCAAGTGCAACAATGGAAGATGGTGTAGATGTAGAAAAATCAAAGGTAGCATGCATGATATGTTCTCTAGCTAAATCGCATGAATTCATGGCTGTGGACGTGATGTCAGGCTTGAAGATGAGCATCGTGCACCATAGTTCGAAGGCGGTCGTGCTGAGATTCGAAAGCAGGAGCGTGGAACCTGCGCATCACCATACTCATGGTCACAATGTGCTAGTCCTACATGGCTCTAAGCGCATCTGGAATCTAACTTTTGGCCATAGCTTTGATTTCAGCCCTAACGATTATCTGCATACACCCCTAGCACCTGATTCTGGCTGAGAATTTTCTCTTTGCTCTTATCTGGGTTTCTTGGGTCTCTGGTCAATTCTGGAATTAGTTCCCATTTTGCCTCATGAGCTTGCTTTGGTTTTATTATCTTATTTTGCAAGCTGAGATTCAGAAATTCTAGGAATATGACATAGCACCCAGGGCTGCAAGATATGTCTGCACTGCTACGTCTACATTGCTGGTATAGTCCATTACAGTGAGGCCATGTTGTTTGAGAAAAACAACAGCTTTTTCTATCACCATCTACAGCTCTGATTCATCTGTTTTTGTCTATGTTCACACTCAGGATGGCATTCTTTCTATGGATGAACTCGAATGTGGGGCTTTGTCCTTGGAAACCTTTGATTTTTATTTTAATTTAGGACTCTTCCAGTGATTGTTTTCAGCATTATTCATATTTTTATCATGTTCTCCACCAATGCTTTCTCGGGTAAATAATATAATTCCTTGTTTGCTATTGTACTATCTTCCAATATCCAATAAAGGAATAATTTGGCACTTTAATTTCGTATCCCAAGAAGGTCTCAACAGCATTTTATTTAACAGTGAATAACTTCTCCAAAGCACCCATCAACCCATAACCTCAAAGCTACATGTTTACTTCTAAATTTTCAACCATACATTGTTCTTTTTTAAAAAATTCAATGTAAAAATGTTTGGATGGGTAGATCATCTCTCTCTTAAATCAATATAGAACAAATGATAAATGAAATCCCCTTTCAATCATAATGCCAACTGTTTCATAAAATGGTCAAATGTGCCAACAATTTTAGGCAAGTAGAGGCTCATTGAGGCCTTGACCATGGTGCTTAGGATGCCCTCTACCAACCCTTCATTCATGATGTTATACCTCTCTTGAACATCTACACCCCTGATCTTGTCTTTCTCAATGGTCCCTTCAATCATTTTGGTCCCATTAGTCATTTCTTTCATTTTGGTCATCTCCATCATGGTCTCACCTTCTATGGTCACGATCATAGCTAGAAGAAGAAGGAGATGACAAAGGGGAAGAGGAAGGAGAACCAACACCATCACAACACCTACTTCCACCTTGTTGGTGATCGTGATCATGACCATGATCTTGCTTCTTATCTACATCCCTATCTTGACTTGCACCTCTAGATCCTTCTTTGTCATTGGATTCTTTATTACTAGAACCAAGATTGTAAATTGTGGAGTGCAAGTTTTGATTTTGACCTCGATCATCGAAGTCAAAGAGAGAATTTTCATTGAATGAAAAATCCCTAGAGAAGGGTTTCCCACTAGCTTGTTGGTACAATAGGCGTGGAGAATCGTTTAGTCCCTCTCCCTTCAAAAATTCATAGCATTGCTCTAGCAGTCAATCCCATAAATGTTGTGCTTCAGTGGGATGAAAATCCTTAGTGTCAATATCTTGCACAATATACTCCCCATGGTAGTCATAGAGACCACATCATGTGAGCATTTTGTAGACCATTATAGGAATAGCTCGATCAAGCAGTAACACAATGTTACCCTCCATGTCACACAACTATAGTTGTTCATCTTCGTGCAGGATGAAGGTGAGGTTTGGTACATACTCATCAAGATGAGTATATACAATTCGATATTATTGAGGCAATGGATGATAAGTTCTCCTATGAGAAGTGGGCATTTTTAGTTAGTGAATAAAAATCACAATGTGCTCTGACAATATGTTATAGTAATGGTAAAATAGGATATGACTCTAAGGTTCATTCCAACGATTTAGATACTTTTCACTAGGTCCTAGATAGTGCACAAAACAACAAAAAGTTCCCGAGCAATGACGCCAATGATGAGTGGCTAGGTACCCCTACACCCAACCATCTAAATCACTAAGGTGTTTATGTGTGATCAAGTTGAATTTTGTGGACCTATACTTATCTAGTATACTAGCTCTTTTAGGGAGTAAAATGGATGTTGCAAACATTCATTGTCTTCCCAACTACACCAGGTTTAAGGGTATGGTTTAACTGTAATTGAGGTATATGATTTTTCTTATTTTATATTTTATAGATCTAATTGCCTACAAAGGAATGAAGAGTAGAGTAATTTAAAATCTAGTTTCTTATTGTCTATCTAGCCTAACACAAGTAACCATCCAACCTTCTTGAACACATCTTGAACACATATAGCATTTCTGGGCTACCAAATGTTAAACATTGCTGGGTGACCAAGTACTATATGACTGCTCGAAGTGCTCATGCTCATGTTCATTAAGAACTGAAAATAAATCACTTAATTCAAATGCATTAAAGTAAAGAACATGAAATTAAAGTGCAATAAAGAAAATATTAAGCTATTCTCAGTGATGCAAGGATTATCAAAAGAGTTCATTTTATTCCCCTCATACTACTATGCTCAGGTACATCAGTGCTTGAACAAAGAACCGTACATACTTAGACTCCTTCTACAAGCACTCAAAAAATATTCTAACTCTAAAAGGAAAATAAATGGCAAGAGCTTCACTGACTAGAAAATGATCAAAAACTATTGTGAAAACCAGAGCTCATGCATTGTATTTATAGACATAGGGTATATACCCTGATGTTGCATATGCAATGTCACAGCCAAGCCCTGACGTTGCGTACATGATGTTGTGGGCAATGTAAAATATGCATTCATCACATATAGTAAAGTGTGGTTAAGGCATAAGATGTTTATTTTTATGATTATTTTTTTATTTTTATATCGTAAGTGCTAGATGATTAAATGGAGATTTAATGATTGAATTAATTAACCAATTAACTACATTATCAATTAACTATCCTAACGTGAAGTATTTGTTTCCACTTGCAGTACATATCCTAAACTTATATTAATGTTGCTAAGTTACCAAGTGTATACTATTAGGTATACCAAGTATCCACTGCTTGGACTACCAAACATTAATACATCAAGCTCAAAATGGTTGTACTCATGTGCTTATGATTAACTTTATTAATTACTTAAGAATATAAATGTAAATTGCATGTAAAGTATTGAAAAGGAAGATTAAACTAGTCAAAGTGCTACAATGGATGTAGGAAATCTTGATTTTATTGTTGGTCATGCTAATGTATCAATGTATATGAGCATTTGAATAAAATTGATACAATCTTATAAATGCATGCTACAGGGACTTAGAGAAAAAAATATTCTAACTCTCAAAGGAAGAAACTACAAGAGTTCAACTAAAATGAAGAGCAAAAGGTGCCATAAATGCGAAGAGTATGGGCATTTATATAAACAACAACCACAAAAAAACTACATCAGCATCAACGTACCTATGCCAATGCATCCCAGCATGCATTAATGTAGCTTATATTATTTACTATTCATATTTGATTAAAGGTTTGGAATCCTTAATTTTATTATTATTAATATTGAAAGGATTGTATCATTTTGAGGACTGTTTACGTCCATGAGTCATACACTTAAACATGTGACTCATGGATATATTCTTATAGATCTATAAGAAAACATTTTTTAGGAATAATAGCATAGTTTGTTAAAAATGATATAAAAAGATCATATATAATTCTAGGATTTAATTCAAAGTAAAAGTAGAATAGACTATGATCTCTCCCTTTAAGATATTACAAATTTTTATTAGGCTTTGTTTTATAGTAATCACACATTGGAAGAGGTTCATAACATGATAATACATTATTCATCCCTTTTGATGATATAATGCAAGAGATAAAAAATTGCCATTAGGAAAAGTTATTGTGATAAATAACTTATATAAAGTAATGTTTAAATAGGAAGGACCGTTAGTATGGACTTTCAATCAAAAGAAGTTAAATTTAACTATTGGAGTGGGACTAGAAAAGAAATGGTGCATCAATAAAGCAATTTTTCTCCTTAAGAACAAGAACAAAAAGAACTTAATAATTATATACTTATTGGAATCAATACTATTTTTGCAAAACTTTCAAGCACTATTCTAGAGTTTATGCTTGTATGATGGGTTGAAGAATATAAGATACATATAAGTCCCTAAGCAGGATTTATGTGGTAGCATTCTATCATAGACCACCCCATCACTTTAAAGTATCTTAATAATAAAGTTAAAGGTCCATGCAAAAAAACATTTATTTATTTTATATATTTCTCTAAGGCCCATGATTTGGCCATTTGAAAATAGGCACTTGAAAAATTAAAAAGTTTCCAAGACATTATTATTTACCATTCAAAATCTTTACAAATAGGTATGGGTTCAATTTACAATTGGGCAAGAAAGAGTTTTATTTAATAACATATCTTGATGACATATGTTTGAATTATTTATTAATAAGCTTTCTTTATGTATCTTCCAAATCATGACTCACTTTCAAATCTTCATAACATATCTTATAAGCTAGATTTCTTTATAGTTTGCATAAGCTTGCATATCTTCTTTGCTATTATAACCGAATGATTCAAACATGTTTATGATGAATTCCAATATTCCATTCTTTTTATAAAATGCTATGCACTACAATTTATGTATGACATGTGTGTAATTTGATTGAATCTTGGCATTCTCAATGGAGTTATCTAGGGTTTTCCTTATCCTGCATTAAATGCATTGTGGTAGTGCATATTTCACAACCATCATGAAGATGATTTTCATCCATGCTTATGTATCCCTAGGTCCTACCCATGGTAGCTAGTAGGCCCAAGCCATGCATGTGGAGGAACAATGCATTTAATATAGGTTAAATCATAAAGACAATTATGTAAAAGAAGTTACTTGTTGTATGTACTAGGATTATACAATTGTAGCCCACCATTAACTTTAAAGTAACCAAGGCCTTTCTTTTAAAAAAATTGTGTATTCTCTCTTGAATTAAGATAAGGATATCTACACATTAATCCACATTTATCATAGCTAAGTGACCATGCATGGTGTTGAGGTGTAAAAATGGATCACACAATGACAACCTTGGAAAACTCAAAAGATTATTCCCTAGGGCACCTCTCTTATGGGTATGAAATCCCATAACAGTCTCAATAGGTAAGGGCAACTTGGTGTTTTAATAGATAGAAGTGATTGACAACATTGAAAATTTTAAGATTTTTAAAATTAAAATTAGTGTCTAAATGATATCAGTAAAATATTTTGAAATTGGGGAAAAAATAACTGGAATTGAAAAAAAGATAGTGTTTAAATGAAATAAGAAACATTAGGTAACCGAACATTTAAAATAACTTGTAACTTAAGAAGTGAATGACATAAATGATACAAACAAACGAGCTTGGTAATTAAATCTTTTGCCTTTAATACAAATGACTACAATAGAGACTAAAGCTCTTAGTTGTTTGAACAACAAATAAAATAAAGGTTACAACAAAGACTTACCTCGGTCTAGAGCCTAGATCTTGTTTGCAACTTGATGACCTCTTGCGCAAGCTTGTTTTCCTATACCTCCAGGCAGCACACCTCCTCCAACAAGCTTGTTTCTCAAATAAATTTATATTTTATATTAATGTACTTTATCTTGCCATGGTACTTAGGATCCTTCAAATTTGCAACTATTGCCATGCTATCATAATGGATTTTCATGAGTCCTAATGTATCTCTAATTATTCCAAGTGCTTGAAGGTAACTCAACTAAATGGCTTCTTGTATTTTTGTTGAACATGAAACAAACTTTGCCTCCATGGTGGATAGGACTACACAAGTTTTATTCTTTTTACTCTAAGATATGATGCCATAGTTCAACAAGAAAGAATATCCTAATGTTGATTTGCATTCATCTACGTCATTGCCCCAATCAGCATCACTACAATCCACAAATCACAAATTTGATCCTTGATAATAAAGCATACAGTCCATAATCCTCTTTAAAATCCTATCAATTACTTTTCAATATGCAGATCTAGCATTTGACTGGTAACAACTAACCAACCCTACTACAAAGCATATGTTAAGTAAAGTGCATATAATTGTATGCATTAATCTCCTAATTGCAGTAACATATAGCACACAAATCATTTTCTTCTTGTCTATGAGAATTTTTAGGTATTGATTAAGGATCAAATTCTCACCTTTAGCACTGGATGTATCAATGGATTTGCAATTATGCATTTTGAATTTCTCAAGAAGTTTCTATAGGTAGATATCTTGTGAAAGGCCAAAAAGTCTTCTTGAACTTTTACAAGAAGAAAAAAATATTTTTCACCCATCTTCTTCATTTCAAAGTTTAAAGACAATCACCATCTCTTCTTGAACTTTTATGGTGATCACCATCTCTTTATCATTATTGACTAGTAAAATATCATCCACATATAAGGAAATAATAATAAAAATTTTATTGAATCTCTTAACATATATCTAATGATCTTATTCAATTATTGTAAGCTCATTAGTACTAATGGTATGATGAAATCTAAATACCACTATATGGATGAATATTTTAATTCATAAATGGATCATTGGAGTTTGCAAACCTTGTGATCATAACCTTTCACTATGAATCTATGGGGTTACATCATATAAATGTTTTCATCTAGTTCTCCATAGAGAAATGTAGTCTTAACATCCATTTGGTAAAGCTCCAAATTCAGATATGCAACTATAGCTAGAATGAGATGAAAAGAACCAAATCTTACTATTAGTGTGGAGGTTTCTTCATAATCTATACCCTCCTATTGGGTATACTCCTTTGCTATAAGGAATGTTTTATGTTTTTTAACGAAACCATCTTCCTTGCAGATTATCTTTAAGATATATTTACTTCCAATGGTCTTATGCCAAAGCAAAAGGCCAACCAAGTCCCACACATGATTGGTCTTCAAAGAATCCATCTCTTTCATCATAGCATTCAACCATTTCTTACTAGCAAGTGATGATAGAGCATCATAATCTTTATGTAGCTCATCATCATGCATATCCATCACAAGTATTTCTTTTTAATTTCAAAATAATGACAAGAAATGCTTATGTGAGTTCTCTTTCATAGCTAGTATTCTTGGGAGGTTTCATTTTGTGAATGTGATTTAGTAATGGATAAGTCATTCCCACTATCCCTAGGAAATTAAGGAATCTCTTTCTTAGTTTTTTTTAGCTTGATAATAGTAACAAAATTACGATAATCTACTTCATAAATGATAAAATCTTTATCTATTTCTCTCGCTAAAGAAAATCCTTCTCTTGAAACTCAACATCCCTTAATTCTATCTTAGTTACACTTCCATCTCGTAGTTCTCCAATGAACCCATATCCCTTAGAGTACGATACTTTATAAATATACTTTTTTCCTTTTGGACCGAGCTTCCTAAATCTATGAGAATTATTAGGTAGATGGGCTTCAAATCATGAATGTAATAAATTATCTAGACTTGGCTTTCTACCAATCCATAATTCATATGGATTAGAAGATATTGATTTACTTGGAACAAGATTAACGATGTAGGTTGCAATCAATAGTGCATATCTCGAAAAACTAATGAAAAGCTTTCCCTGTATCATCATCGATCTTATCATATTTAGTAAGGTATGATTTCTCCTCTCAACATCATCATTCTATTGAGAATTTTCATGAATCATTGAATATCTAATGATTTCTTTCTCATCACACAATCCTTTAAACTATTCTAGTAGATATTCATGTCCACGATTGTTCCTCAAGATTTTAATTGTTTTATATATATTCATGTACTTTCTAGAGCATTCTATTACCTCAAATATATGAGAAACCAAAAAGATATGATCGTAACATGTGTAATAATCTATAAATATGATGAAGTAGGAGGTGCCATGAATTACCTTAACATTCATTAATCCATAGATGTTAGAATGGATTAACTATAATGGAATCTCAGTCATCATGACTTTACCAAATGATTTTCTAGTTTATTTTCTTGTTACAAAATGCTCATACTTTAGTAGAGTGAATTTAGTGAGTGGTACTAATAAGCCAAGTCTAGCTAACCTTATCACTTTATTATTTAATATAACCTAACCTAGTATGCCATAAAATGAAATTATCACCAACATTATCAATAGAAGTAAAGAATGAAAAAGAACCATCTTCTTTATTAGGATATTTAATATCCAACTTAAGGAAACCATCATCAACAAAACCATATTCATAATAAATTAATTCTAGATGAATCATAACAAAATGATCTTAAAACATAAAAGTAAAACCTAGTGTTAATGAAGCAGTAGTAAAAAGAAAATTCTGTCAAATTTCTAATGCACAAAAAACATCATGGAAATATAGAATGTGATCCCATCATAGTTTATATGTACATCTATGCTAGAGGTATTTTCCATGTCTATCTTTATGCTCCCTACTAAAATTCAACAGTACTCAACAAAGTTGACCTAATCTCTTGCTACATGGTCTATTGCTCTTGGGTTTATAATCCACATGGAAAACACTTTGACAACATAAATACCAAATGATACAAAATAATCATTGCAAAAAAATAGGAAAAGAAAATACTTTATTAGGCTCAATTCATTCACAAGCAAAGTATCCTTGACTAGCATAGTTAAAATAAGTCATCGTTGATTTGCCTTTCTTGCCTTCTTTTCTTCCTTCTCTTTTTCTTAGCCTCCTTAGTCTTCTTTGCGGGAGGCTCTTGTTGAGAGGAGTTTCCATGACTTCTTTTTCTCTAAGTTTAATTATATTTTTAGATATTAGAATCAATAGCATATACATTGGAGGTCTTAGCAACTATGAAGCATTCCTCCTTAAGTTCCAAATAATGCACAATATATTTAAATATTTTTACATTTTTGTTGTGCATCATGTTAACCTACATGTATTTTCAAAAGTTCATTAATGAATGGATAACTTCTTGTACCTATTATTTAGATATGATACTATTTCCAATGTTAGAGATCAACAGTAGAATAAAATTTCTTTATCATGTTGTGACAAAAATCTCAACTTCTATGAAGTTAATTTAAACCACCATAAGTAGTAGACTACAAGTTGCAAGAAGGTCATAGTTTATGATACCTCGAGTCATAATGGTTGACCATCAGTCATGATTAAGTCATGTTATTATACCACAAGCTGGTCACACATCATGGTCTATAAGAACAAAGAGAAAATGAATATCAACACCATGGGTTGGACATGAGTCATGGTCAAGCCATGGTAAACAATCTAGCCTCCATGATACCTCCTTGTATATTAAATTTGTCACATGAGTAGACCACAAGTCACGATAAGGTTATGATTTCTCATCATGAGTTGTGGTTGCCCACCAAAAGTCATGGTGAGGTTGTGGTTGTATAGAACTGCATGTGTTTACCATGAGTCATGGTAAACTCCTACTAAAGTTGTGTGATTCTTTGAAAATTTGAAGCACAATTTTGAACATAATCTATGAAAATTTGAGGCTTAAAACTTAGAAACAAATATTAAAGAAATGTTCTATAACCTCCAAACATGGTGAGACAAGCTTGAATTAGAAGATGAACATGAATTAAATCTTGAATTTAACTTATGTGTACAACATGTACAAAACCATCATAAACATATACAAACTTTTAAGTTTGCACTAAACTAACTTTAAATGATCTTAGAGACATGAAACAAACATGAGGAAAGACTCTCCCAAGCTAAAGAACCTTAGAACAAGCACATGCAAAGAGATTTATGCGCTTTTACATGAAATTAACATGGAAGAGAGTGAAACCCATGAACATGAACATGAAAATAGAGAGAAATTTACTTGAACCTACAAATAGGGAGTGAATCCCTTGAATTAAAGTATAAAACCACTTCTAAATTCTTCAAATATTCACTAGATATATGATGAAACATATATTTAATATTAGAAACTTGAAATCAAGATATGCATATAAGAAACATATGAGAATGCATTAAGTTATAAAAATTTATTAAAGAAAAACTTGCAAGAACTTGGAAGAAGAACCCATGAGAAGAGATTCACTTCTCAAATTGAGAGGGTCATGCTATAAGAATGGAAGACAAAAGAAAAGGGAAAGCTAAGAGAGCTTCCCCAAGAACATAAAGCTTACACAGGAACACTCAAGAAATAAAGGAAGGGAAAGCTTCTATTTAAGTCAACTAAAATGCAAAAGCAAAACAAGTTACAATGCAAGGGATTCATCCTTATTTATACTTTTTCTTTTGTGGGATTTTACCTCTTGAAGCATGGGCCACACATGAAGGATCTTGACCCCTTCTTGTTCAATCCCTTATCTTCTAAGACCTAAGGGGCAAAATTCTCAAGGAAGCTTCATCATAATCAAGTGCAATAAGCAAATATCCAAAAAGCTTCTTTACCCAAATTATCTTACAAGTCCAAAGGACATGAGTATAAATTTATACAATCTAGATAACAGATTATATCAAGGTTCTCCCACTCAGCTAAAGGGTTAAATAATAATACATCCCAAAAGAATAAATTATATTAAATGATTATACATCCAAAAATAATGAATTACAACCATAATAGAAGAAATAAACTTCCACTTGTCCAAGGGGTTAAATGCAATATAATAATAATAATAATGCTCATGTCCCATATGAGGCCTAAAAATAGTTATATAAATAATGCATAAAAGCTAAAAAATTTAATACAGCCTCTAAATACTAGAATATATATATATACACAAAGTAACCACAAAGAGAACTTAACATTGTAAAAGTAAAAATTAACATTAAAAAAAAATAACGTAACATTGAGGTGAAACATTTATTTCGGAAAAAAAAAAGCGCTATGTTTCTTTAAAAGAAACAATTATTTCACCATTCCATGAACAACGTCAAGTTTGTTGGTGGAAAAATTATTTCTTCATGGAAAGAATTCATTCACCACTTGAAGTAAAAAATCAATGCTAATCTAGCATTTATGAATACTACCAAGCCTAACTAGAGGTGTCTATATCAACAATTTCTTCACAAGTCACTATGCAATCAATTTCCTATCTGAATTTTCAGGCCACAACCCTGATTTGCTATCGGGTTTTGCAACATGCTCTCAATGACCAAATTCATGGCACAATTTTCAAGAATCATCTATGGCAGTATTAGCATGCACACTGTATTACATATGTAGTGAAGGTGTCAGTAAACAGAAAAGCTAGCAAAGACCATGCGGTGCTGTGGTAATTGAAGGCGCTACTTTTCTAGAAGAAAATATAGACCATATAACTATGATACCAATGAAGATTAACATTATGGATTTTCAGATTGTCAGAATCAGTGAAGGTGTAATGGAAGAAGAGGAAACTGTGGAGCAGCAAGAACAAAGACAACAAGTAGCAACGAACAGCTACAGGTACAAAATGCTGAGAGCTGCAGCGAATGGAAAATGGGTTAGCAGTAGGATTGTTGCCATAGTGGCGATAGCAAGAAAATACTGGAACTACGACACAAGGTGTGGCAAAGCCGTGACAAGACAAGCGATGGCTGAGCAAAGGATAGTGGTTGCTGCAACATGAAAGAACAAAAGAGAAATTTAGAGACCCAGCTACAAAGAGTTGATGTTTGTTTTGAACATGGAAGTGCAAAATTAGTAACCAACTAGCAACCCAAGGTACAAAGCATCAATCTTATAGGTTCTTCACAATGGGATAACTGGAGGAATGGAATGTATGGCAAAGTGATCTATTGCTACTCTAACAGCAAATACTCTAGTTGGTAATGGTAACGACTATTTTCCGTTACGAAATGCCTGATCATAGGAATTAGATGTGTTGTAATGAACATGAATCCAACAATGATGCAGGTTGATGGTTGTATTGCCTTACAGTTTTTACTAAAGTTAAAATTTTAAAAAATTAAGAAAACTTTTTATCATTTCCTATATAAGTCTATATCAAATTAAGTGATATCGTAACCATAAAATTATTATTTTTACTTAAGACCCCGGATCTATCCATCCAAATAATTTCAAAATTTCTTTTACTTAAGTTTTTTATCCTTTTTATAACTTAGTGCTACCTAACAAAATTGAACTTATGACGTGGGGCTACTAGGTCAAGATCCTTATTATATCAAACCAAGTAATATGGTAAATGCAAAAACTTTCTATATCACATCTCATTACAAGTTTTCTATTGCTGAAAATTAATATATATATACACACACACATACATCCAAGCAAATATATGGCTATCAATGACATCTTTCTCTAATATTTCCCAATTTTTAAAATGAAAAAATTTAATTTTGGCTTGTATTTTAGGGGAAAACTATCCAAAAACAAGAAAATGAGTAGCAAATTCACACATTGTGTTCCAACTCCCATGGGTTCTACATTACCACAATGAGTAGCAAAACTATCTAATTTGTGTTCCAACTCCCATGGGTTCTACATGTGCAAAAGAAATATGTATAAGTTTTCTCTATTATGTTATGAATGCATAACATCAACGCTTTAGCCATGATGCTCTTTGTCATATTTTCATTCTTGAATAGTGTCATTTTTTAATAAATTTTGTAATTATTGTAAGAAGATCCATAATGAAAAGGTGCATTGTAACTACAAGTATGTCTCTTGAGGAAAAAGTTTGGAGTTTGACTTGAGATATTTATGCTAGTATCTTAAAGGTCAAGCTAGCATGGAGTTGTAAAGCTAGTAATTGCAATTAATAATAATTAGATGAAATGAAACAAAACAAACTTGACCACCTTTAATGGATAGATGATAAAGGAAGATAACCCTAGGAACCTTCAAAGCATTACCTATATATATTTACCTATTCTTTCCTAATTTTTACATTTATAAAGTTTCTTTTCATTTTTCCTTCTACATTTTCTTGTGTTATTTCCAATACATAATGTTAAATATAATAATATATTTAATGTTTTTTTTGGTATCTAAAAATAGGATATCATAATTGGTATCAGAGTAAACTATGAC
>MNCI01016557.1:2109-16184 GCA_015680685.1 Gnetum montanum
GGATGCTGACGCTAGTTAATTTAGACTTAGGACATTAGTTAGAGATAGTTAGTTTCTCAACCCTTCCTCCCATAGCTTAGGCGATAAACCTGAAAATACCAAAAAAATCACATACCTCAGACTTGATTAACCATACACCGTGACACTTACAAGCAAGCCTGGGAAGACAACGAACGATTAACCCCAAGTGTTTCTTGTGGTGTTAAGGCATTTAGTCTGCGGAGTTCGACCGGATCGCGCGTGCACACTCGTATTCGTATGGTTGAGTGTAGGGGTACCTCGCCACTCATCACCCCCCATAGCAATTGTTACCCCTCATAGCAATTGTTACAACCCCATAGTAATTGTTACACCTCCCCTGTAACATCCCCCTATAGATTTGGGACAAGGAGAAACAAAGGTTTGAAAGAATTAAGAGTTGTGGAGCATTTGGATTTTGGAGCAACAGATTTCAAGTCCCTACAGAAGTGAACCCCCTACCCCTAGGTATCTTTTTGTACACATTCCTCAAAATCATTGTTTATTCTCATTTTAATAAAGTTTAAGGTTTTTGATTTTGTGTGAAATCTACATTTATTTTTAGTTTTCTAGATTAGTAATCTTTGCATTTTATTTTTACAATCATGTTTATCCTCCTCTAAGTCCCTAGGAGATCTACTAGACCATCCAAGGCACCCTAAATCCTAGTTTTTAGAGGCCTTGGGGATTCAAGGTTAAAGCTTTTGCATTGAGATCTTCAATTTTTCAATGACCAAATTTTTGAGTCACTATAGTTTGGAGTTTGTTGAAGTTGGTAGCTTTGGATACCATAGTTAGCTCCAAGATCCATATGCTCCATAACTTTTGAAACTACAAAACCTTTTTGGTCCCTTCACCAAATTTGTAGAATTGGTTGTATAGGGAGGTGAGATGTGTGGGGGATTTTAGGCCACAAGGGAGAGCCATGTTGGGAGTCTTCATGTCTAGGTTGCTCAATGTTGCCACAAAAATCCCACACAATCTTAGGGGTTGAATAGTGATAAAAAAGGTTGTAGTTTCCATGATGAGAATGCTCCAAAAGCCTTTTGTTTGAAATGAATTCTCAAAGCTATGAAATCCCAAAGTGGTGGAATCTAAAAAAAATATCGTGAAACCTTTTCATGATGTTAAAGCTTGGCTTATATAGGTTTCATGATCATAATTTTTGCTACAAATTTCTATCCTAATTGCTGATAGTTTGATCTCATGTGCTGGTGTTGCAAGTGTCCAAATTCAACATGGTTTCCATTTATAGTACATTTTTATTCCCGAAAGGTACCAAAGCCATTCTAGTTACTAAAAATAATAAATAGGAATTTTACCCATGTTGTCTTCTTCCACTCATGTTGGTCTTCCAAGAGCAATGCTAAGCATACAGAAGCCATGTTGGGTTGCATTGGTAATGCTCAAATGTAGGATCAATGTTGAGGTTGATGGGGCCATACTAGAGCTACTAGAGCAACATTGGTGTTGCTAGACCAATGCTAGGATTACAAGAGCCACACTAAGGCTTCAAGAGCAACACTGAGGCTATAGGACCAATCACCCAACACTAAGCATAGGGGAATCCAATGTATCAAAGGTCATATCCCTTACAAAACCCATGAAAATGCCAATTTTGGTAATTTGAAGGCATTTTTAACCCCCCAAGCCCAAATAGAGACATAATATGACTTATTTCACTTGGGGATTGAGGCTATGACCACCTCTGAGGCATTTTATTAGCCTCAAAATCTGAGGTATGTGAAATTGCATCTCATGGATTAAAATTTGCACATTTTACAATGAAATTTTAGCTTCGAGTTTCATGGGGTGAAAGTTACAATGCAAAAAAGGTTACAACATGCATTTCCTTAGTGGTGTTTCATGTAGGATATAAAATTTTTTCATATCTATAAGTATGAGATCAACAATAAAAAGCTAGTATATAAACAAAGATATGAAAGTTATAGAAATATGGAAAAGCTGAAAGACATCAAATTTTATTCCATGATCAAATTTGATGGCTCAAGTACTTGTCATCATGAAAATTAATTTTCTAAGAAAATATTCCATAAAGTAGATCTAGGCATTAGAGCTCTTCAAACTTAAACTAATCATATAAAGAAGATGAAAATTTGAAGCTTGCAGAAACACACACACACACACACACAAGTACTTGAATATTAAATAACAAATAAATACCAGGAAATGCAAACTAATTTTTAGAAAAGCATAATAGTAAGATATATATATTAACTTAAGCATAAATCAAAGCACATATCATTTTCAAAAATTAAATAATTTTTTCCTACCAAGAAATTCAAGGCTTAACCAAAAACTAATAGACATACAACTAATCAAAACAAGATTAAAATAGTAAGAACTAAAACTAACATAACACAATAAGAGATATCAAGATAAAAGGCTCAAATGCAAGGAAGACACATTATTCATCATTTGAATCAGTGTTCTTTGCACTTTTTCATACTTAGAAATAGTAATACCATAATGGATAGTTTGCTCCTCCTCTTTAGAATTCTTAGAATTAGTAGCAACTATCCTAGTCTTCTCCTCACTTTCAAATTCCTTAATGTTTAAAGATACATCAATGCTAGCACTATATTCAAAATCATTTATATTACCTTTCTCTTTCACCTTTTCTACCATCCTCTTTTGATGATGAATATGCTAGGTAGACATATTTTTCATGGAATTCATTACTTTTATCATTTTCTTTTATACTAGACTCTTAGATTTATTGTTCTAATTCTTCTAGCTAGCAAATGGTGGATCATGTTCCTCAATTTCTTTATGGTTATTACATCTAAGTGTAATTCCATCATAAGACATACACTTAGGCCCTTTAGCCTTATTATCTAGGATAGGCACATTATCTTTTAAAATGAGAGTAGGGATTAAACACTAAATGATAAGCTAAGATGATCATGTTCTACTACATGACTAAACATGATTTAAAAGATTTATTGTGGGCCATGAAGCCTCTTTTTTTTATCCATATAATATATAACAAACAAGATAGATGTAGGTACCTCATCATAATAGCCACGTTTGGGCAAGACATTTATCATAAGGATGTTAGCAACCAATGTTTACTTTGGCTTAAGGTCTTTAATTTTGATGTTTTGAAGCTAGATGAAATTGTGGCTACAAGAAAACCTCATCAAACTAGGATTATCTACAAGATTTTCCATAGCTAGGGAAGTGTTTGAAAATTTTCATGATCACCCAGTGGATATGAAAAGAACCTTTGAAAATCTTTAAATAGTGAGTATTATTTTATGTTCTAAAAAAATTAATGTAGCTTCACATCACTTAGGGCCTCTAGATTGTAATAAAATAGTTTGACAAGACTAGGGTAGACTATCTTTTAGAGATATAGGAGATGAACCTAGTGTTGGTACTCAAAAAACTTTTCTACATCAAATAACTTCTTAATCTATAGTAACATGACTTCTCTCTCTATCATTACTAGCCTAGATTTGAAGCATGATCATTTCTCCTTATAGGCATAATAAATGAACACCTAAACTTCTTTTGGATCACTCAAACATTGTATTCCTTCATAGAATACGACATCATAGTTCAACAGTAAGCAAGATGAGCTTAGCAAGCATTAGTAAAGAGTGAATTAATTGAGAAACATGACAGAGTAAAGAAAAGAGAGAATAATTGAAGGAAAAAGATAAAATTATCCCAAAAATCACAATAGATCCACTTTTAAAAACACTTTAAATTGAAGGTTGGTTGACCTATTGTAGATCTAGTTAGCCTATCACATCTCAAAAAGAAATTAGCATACTTTACTATCAGTTGACCTATTAGAATCAGGTTTGATTGAAAAGAAGGTATGATCAATCTAAATACTAAAAACAAGAACAAGATTCCATGCAAGTGGATGAATCAACTAAAATATACAAATAATCTTAATAATGTATATTTAACATAAATACATAATAGGCTACCCCAAAAATAGATAACAATGGATAAGTAATTTTGGATAATTTAATGGTAGGTAGAGCTAGCTAAAAAGTAAATTTAGGGCTATCATAATCTAAGAGTAAACCATTAACCTATCTAATGTAGATTGAGACACTTACATACCTAGATCAATTGGGACATGACCTAAACTCCCCATCCTCTTTTACTTTCTTTAAATTAGTTGTAAGGAGATGGCTCAATTTTACTCTTCCATTTAAAATATGTCTTGTGTAATCAGCTTTTAGGTACCCACACATTCCTAAATTTGGGCTTTTGTACCTTCTTCTTGTACCTACCTTAGCTTTTGAAAATATCATATTATCATAGAAATAATAGGATTTATAAGAACAATAGTATTGAGTATGTCAATTATTATAAGAGTAGTAGCATTGAGTATATGAGTTTCTAAATAAAAAATTATGCCTTGAAAGATACTTCCACTTATATTATCTTCTCCATCTAGACTGCATAGGCTTGTATCCAAGTCCTAATTTGTTGCCAAGTTACTTTAATTTTTACATCATCACATTTCAGGTGATTGTTCCTTCAATAAGTTTCCTAGGGTTACTTTTAAGGTTTTTAATTTTTTAATCCTATGTCCAATGGTGACTTGAGAGTATTTGAGGTACTTGAGGAGTTTTTTCATTTCTTCCTCCTTTTCTTGAACTTGAGTGTCTATCTTGTTGAGACATTCTTTTAAAAAAACTAGATTTGGCTTACAAATAACCATGAGAAGCTTGTTTCTCTAGGATTTTGATAGCTTGAGATTCCAACTTTTATTCTTATTCATGAAGCTTTTACTTCATCTTTATGTAAATAATTTAAATTTTAGTGAAATAACTTTAAAATAGCTCATACCTTTCTTCTTAATTGATACTTTCCTCTTCTTCAATCAACTAATCCTATTCTTCAAGTGCTATCATGAGAATAATGTAACATTTTTCATTTTTATTTTCTTAACATGAGGAATTTTGTGATTCATTCCAAAAGCATAAAGACTTTTCTCCTTTATAATTTTCCTTCTTTTCTTTTTCTTACTTGGACATTTTGATGCAATAATGACATAACCATGGTAATAAAACTAAGTGTTATTTTTCTTCTTATTTTTTTCCATTTTAAGGGTCTCTTTCCATTGCAAGGTTTCTTGAAAAGATTTATAAATTTAATTATTAGAAGAGCCAATTCTTGTTCATTAAAGGCATCTAAATCATCATCTTTAGTATCCTTATAGAATTTTAAAGAAATATTCTTCTTTGATGATCCAACATCATTATCATATTGAAGAGAAATCTCATATATTTTCAAGTTACCTTGGAGCTCACCAACTTTCATGATATTAATTCCCCTTACTTTAAGGATGGTTATCACTTTGACATGGAATTTCTTGGAAAGGCTTCCCAGGACTTGTCAAAAAATTCTAGAATTGGAGTAGTCTATACTAAGTCCTTGAAATTCATTTGAAATTTTAGTAACACTACAAAAATATTTCTTTATGGTTTCATTTATAAATGTACAAATTTAGGATTGATAACTTGTATCTTGGTTTACTTTACCAGAGTGATTCCCTCCCATGTAGACTCAAGAAGGTTCTAAATATTTTTTCCAATTTTACAATAGACAACTCAGTTGAATTCTTTTGAGCAAAGAGCATAGAAGAAAGCATTCATTACCTTATAATTTTCCAAATATATCTTATTTCCATTAAAATTTCAAATTTTGACATTCTTTGGCGTTATGTAAGAATACTTACTTGGTATCATATAAACCTCTATGGGTTCAAAATAATCATTCTCAACCAAAATTCAAATATCAAAATTCAAGGATTGTAAGAATACCTCATTCTTATCTTTCAATAATTATAGATTTAAATCTTAAATAATGAAGGCTTGTAATTGAATTGTACACCTATAATAGACATGATAAGAAAAAAGCATAATGTCTTGATGTAGGTTAGTGTGGTATTCAAGAGATCAAGCTTCGATACCAATTATAAATTGAATGTCATACCCTAGAGGAGTAGTGAATAGGATGTCTCAATAAATATTGCATAATCTAACTTAAATTTAATAATAAATAATCTTACAAATATTTAAATAAAATAAAATTAAAATGCATCTAATCTATGATTAAGAATGAAATATAAGAAATAAATAAAATGGAAAGTACATGCCAAATTTTATAGTGGTTCAACTTGGATCTACTTCCACTCTATAAGGCTATTCAAATTTCTTCTACTTCTAGATTCCATTTAAATATTCAAATACTTAAAGAAAAATGATATTTTCAAGGATTTCTAGTCTTCCTTTCATAAAAATAGGCTTTTCAAGTAAGAATCCTTAAACTAGATTTCAAAATAAGGAAATTTGAAATGATGCTTTCAAGATCTCTGATCAGATTACATCCAATACAAGCATAATTTACATAAGAGATATAGATATTTTTAATGCAAGAATATAATTTTTTTATTTTCATCTTTCTTAGACTAAAATATTTTAAAGCTTCACCACACGTTTTTTAATCTACTCTTCTACTATTGATATACCAGTCTTCACCCAATGATCCATCTCCACCTGTGCACTAATGGCCATGAAAGCTATGATATCCTTGGATGAATGTTTTTCCATGGAAGATAAATGGTAATATTTTCTCTTTAAAATTTTTTTTGTCTTACAACATTTGAGGGGCTCTTTGGATTTTTATTTTTTTTTCATTTTTCCCTTGATAGATCAACTTTGAGATCCATTTGATAAAACTTGAGTACTTAACATAGTCATCAAACTTTATCTTAGATGTCTAGAACCAGGTGACTATCATTGGCTTTATGTCTTTAGTTAGGTGATCTATGGATAGTTTAAGAAACCTTCAGAGTACTACTTTTTTATGCTCTAAAATTTTCATTAATTTAGGCTGGTCAATCTATGAACAAGCCTATCAACCTTAAAAATGATGTATTTTCTTCCTTTTGAACTTCATCATCTCCTAAGTAGGTTGACCTTAGGCAAGGTTATTTCACCTAACATATGTATAATTTTCTTCCATTTGAAATTAGCTAGCTCTGATTAAGGTCAACCTTAAGTAGGGTTAGTTGATCTATCAGATGATTTAGTTAACCTTAGAATTGTTCAATCAATCTAGAAATTGCTAATTTTGAAAATAAGCTCTTATCAATAGTAACTTCAACCATAATGTATTTTTCATTCTAAATCTTTAATTTGATCAAAAATTATCTAGTTTGTTTACATGAAAACCAATAGGATAGGACCAATCCTCCAAGGTTATCATAAATTCATTTACTTATTCTATAAGATAAGTATAATATTAGTATGCTAGCTTAAGACAAATGTTAATACTCTAAAGAGGAGAAAGATCTTAATTAAGGTATTACTATAATGAGATAATGTTGTCTCTAGAGCTAGAGTCACAAAAATCTTGATAAAAATCCTTATTACCAATCTATAGCTCAATCATGGGACTACTAGGGTTTAGTCTCTTCTTAGGAAGAAGGCCTTCCTTCACCATATTAGTGGTAACTTGGATATAAAAATGGTAATCACATAATCACCTCTAAAATATTTTTGATTGGACTTACTAGACATTGAGGACTCTTTCCTTAATGTAGGTTCATTTTTTTGTGACCTTTACTAAATAATAATAGGATCTCCTCTATCTTAATTCCTTTGTTTAGTGAAACCTTTTTTCTTCATTAGATGAACATGTATTGGTGGATAAAGCCTCACAACATGCTCTTCTATACTTGTAAAAATATTTGTAACCATGAGATTGATTGTTTTCTTTCATAACTAGGGTTATAGGTGGTGGGTAATATTACCTAGTTGCATACATAACTAAGGAATTATGATACCAAAAAACATACAAAATTTCTCTTGCCTCAACTTTTGTTAGCTTGGTATCGTTCCTTGCATTATAGAAGGAGGAAAGAGTAATTGATTAACTTGTTATTATTAAGGTATGCATTAGGATATCTAAGCACAAGTATATATATTTGTGACATTACTTTAGGATTTTGATAAGTATATTACTAAGAAACTTAGAAATATGGGTTGGTAAAATGTATTTAATATTAATGCACTAGAATATGTTGGTTCTATGAAGTAGCATCTCAAAGATTCGAAGCTTATCATTTCTAATATTACTACATGAGTTACATATATGAATCACCTTGGTAATAAGATCTAGTTGTGTAATTCATCTTCCTTAGTTATTTTCCAATAAACTTGGGATAAAAAGACATCCCAACTCATCCCATTTCACCAATAATGTATTTCGTGACTGGGCATCATTGTGAGTCATGATCTTCATCATCAAAGGATGAAGTATCTTCTTTTACTTCTTCACACTTGGATGAAGAGACTTTGATCTTGCCCTTACCAGCATCCTTCTTCTTATAAACAAAAGGTCAACAACTTTCACTACATAAATCAAAAATCTTATTCTCAATTACCTCTGAGGATAGTTTTCATCTTCTCATTCATCATGTTCCATAGCTAGTCTATCTTGTGGACCAAATCCATTACAGAATTTTTGATTCTAACTTGATCTTGCATTAGCACCTCAATGACATTAGAAGATTTAGGTTTAACTTCCACATTCTTGATCTTCTTCCTTCATTGTGGAGCACAATTATGTTCTTTTGCATTCTATCTCTTTTACCACTCACTCTTCAATCCTACAATAGTGTATGGAAGTACCTTAATTTAGGCCATGAAATGTTTGTAAATTTGGTCCATCATGTATGTGTCCACATGTTCTCTAGTCTACTAACTTAGGCCCTCCAAAGTGTTCATCAATTGCTCATGTTAGAAGAAGCCATAATTTGAACATTGATGAGTTGTTTTCATATACATCTTCATGACCTCATCTAAAGATTCATGTGACCTCTAATTCTATGCAACCATCTTCTTTCAAATTTTTATAACATAAGCATAGAATTGAAATTTAACATAGAACACACAAATCATATCCACTGCAACACTTTGCTAATCAAGCTTAGGCTAGAAAGGTACTGTTTAAAAAATAATAAACACATAAATTAAAAAATATTGTTTAAGAAAAATTTTGGATGCCAAAAGAACATATGCCAAGAAATAAGTAGACATCTCGTACGTAGGGATAGAAAAATATTGAATTAATAAAAAGAAAAACATAGTTTACAATGATAGTAGCATCATGCATATAAAACCTAACCTATCCACTAATAAAAATAATTCAAAGCTCTATTTCTAAATTAAAAATTAATCATAAGAAGATACTAAGAAAATAATAGAATGAACATAAAAATATAGAAGAATTACTAAAACATTTAAAAGGTAATGGACTTTAATGATAATAAAAATAGTTATACATAATTAAGAAAAATATCCAATGTTGTAAAATAAACTCATGGAAAATTTAGGTCTACATCAAATATAGGAAAATACAAGTTCTCACAATCAAATAAATTCATTGCATAATCCAAAACTCCCATTTAATATTACAACTTAGAAGAAAAGCATGCAACTAATAACATAATGGTTAAACTATAAATGCATTAAAAATTGTGTTCTAAGTATTAGTTTATCCATCTAACTCTTCTTCATCACAACTAACTAAATCACCTAGAAGGCATACAAACACAAGGGAAATTAATCCTAAGATTAAGTAGGAAAAACAAACCACAAATACTTCTTTATGAACTTTAGGTTCAAGTATCACATAGCTGGATAGCCATGCATAGGAGGTAGCTACATGTAAAAAGTTAGTTACCAAACATACAAACATGTCAAAATAACAAAAATAAATAAATACCAAATTAATTAACAAACTACAAAATTAATTGAAAGGTTCTACTACCTTCCACAAAACTCAAACAAAAGTAANGTTAGCTCTACATCAAATATAGGAAAATATAAGTTCTCACAATCAAATAAATTCATTGCATAATCCAAAACTCCCATTTAATATTACAACTTAGAAGAAAAGCATGCAACTAATAACATAATGGTTAAACTATAAATGCATTAAAAATTGTGTTCTAAGTATTAGTTTATCCATCTAACTCTTCTTCATCACAACTAACTAAATCACCTAGAAGGCATACAAACACAAGGGAAATTAATCCTAAGATTAAGTAGGAAAAACAAACCACAAATACTTCTTTATGAACTTTAGGTTCAAGTATCACATAGCTGGATAGCCATGCATAGGAGGTAGCTACANTTAACTCCTTACAATGAATGTCAACTTTTATCAGCACTACAAAATGGTTGAAATACCTGACAACTTGTATAAGTATTTCTAACTGAAATTCCAAATATAAATAATAAAAAAATTGCATGTGCAAACACACAACCCTGGGTTGTAGGGAAATATACTTAAATCACTTAATGAAACCAAATAAGGATCTAAGCCAAAGGATGTTACTATAGGGATCTAAGACTACTAAATTTGAAAGTACAAGTTTTAGAAGGATGCTTGACATTGTAGGAAAGACAATAAAAAAACATAATATATTTAAGTTCATTTTAAGCTTCTAAAATTATAAAACATGATTATTTATTATTTTCAAGTATTCAAGCATTTTAAAGAGCCTTATAAACTATGTTTTTGGCTATTTTCATAATTTTCCATTGTCAAGAAGTTATGGACCAATTTACAAAAGTTTCCTGGTTTGACACATGATGTTTAGATGTGATGTTAGATTTCATCATGACCTTATGATGGGGACATGATGAATAGTTAAGGACTTCTTTAGATCCATGTTGGTGTGTTGAACAACATTGTCTTCTAGGTTATCATTGTCTAGCATTATTTCAAGGAACAAAAACATAAATTATGGATCAAAACCATAATTCTATGGTCTAAAAGTTTTGGAGAATTGAAGTGAAGTAAAAAAATTTTAAAATGAAATCAAAACATTGTTTTAACATCCTATGTAGAAGAATAAATATTACAAAATCCTGGATCTTAGAAAAATATGTATAAGATAAGAAAATTTGACATATAGGCATTTCTTCAAACAATTGAATAACATGAAATTGGAAAAAATGACTGTGCATGTAACCAAGTGATGAACCATTAGTTGGTTGCGTCAACACAGTTGCTTTGAGGCAACCACTTTAAGGCAATTGGTTTGAGGCAGCCACTTCGATGTAGCTACTTTGAAGTAGCCACATTGATGCAACCATGTCGACAAGGCCCCGTCGATGTAAATGATGCATTGATGAGGCCCTATTGACATGAACCCATTGACATGAGCCTATTAATGTAAATGATGCATTTACAAAGCCTTGTCAATGTAGTGTCGATTGTCGCCTATAAATACTGATGCTCCCACCATGTATTAGCATTCTTTGATTAATAGAGTAACCAAAATCTTGCATTTTTATTTCATAGTCTTAGAGAACATTAAGTGAGTGCTCGTAGTGTAGATCTGAGTTAGTTCTACAACATCTTATTTGAGTGGCAATGTACCTAGACACATTTTATGAACAAAAATAAGATCAAGATTGATTCTTATTCATTGAAGCACTTTGAATTAAATTAAATTTACTTTTAATTAAATTTATATTCCATGTACTTAGTTAATATTTATGTTTCCATGCATGTTAATGAATTGACAGAATGATCACAACTAGTTTCGAGCATAAACACATATTTACTTGGTAATCTAAACAACATTATTTCTTGGTTCACCCAATAGCATAGTGCTTGGTAATCCTAGTAGTGGATACATGGGTTTAGGACATGCATGGTAAGATGGGAATGAACACTCATCGCCCATAGGCTAGTTTAGACTTTACTTTTGATTGTTAATTAGTTTAAACAAATGATTTCTTTATTATTGTTAGGAGTAGCATAAGGCCAAAAAAAAATTAAGAATCATATGCCTTACTCTAAACTAAACCATATGCAACAAAGCTACCACTAGTCCAAGAGGGAAAATAGTGAATTGTGCTCAAGGCATAACGATCTAGATGCCACAACTAGTCCCATCCATAGAATTTGACCGGATCATGCATGAACACTTGTGATTCATATGGTTGGGTGTAGGGAGTACCTTGTGACTCATCACCAAGTCATTAAAAATTAAAAATAAGAGCAAAGTACCAAAATTTATCTACTTGATTAACAACACAATACCTAGAAATCTTTGCATGATTGAGATCCATCAAATATGATTAAACCTTAGGAAAAAATAAAGATAAAAAATAGAATCTATGAAAATCCTAAAATGAGATATGAACCAAGCTCTTACTAAGATCCTGATCATAACATAAATCTAAATTTAGCTCCTTTTCAAATTAGTAGGGACTCCTTCGCTATGTCTACCTTCTAGATGTTGATAATATAGATGGATGATTTTTAATGAAAATGTTACTATGTATTTATGCTCATAAGGGTATAGCATGGTTTGGCTAAAGGGAAATTCTATTAGAAAAACTAAAATTAAAAATAAAATAAAAGTGACACTAATTTCTAAAATTAATAAAAAATAATATACTAACATGGGCTACTTCTAATGTTGGCCTAATTTCTATGCCCAATTTAACAAGGTCTAAGGTCCAAATATAGCTAACCAAGGTACTATTATGAGACTCTCTAAAAATATAAACTAAAATAAATTAAAAACAAAAAAATATATTTANTAAGGGTCCAAATCATAGACATACTAAGAGGTAAGGGGTATCTAAGATAGTGGTGTTACATCCATCCAAAATTGAATTAACCTTAGAGATAAAAATTTGTACCAAGTTTTGGCATATATAATGAATGTGTGAGGATTAATTGTAACTTTTTTCAAGTACTCATGATCCACTATAAGTAGCAAGCATTATAAGATTCTTACAAATGAAGCTAAGGATCATCACTAGTATGTCCTCAATAGGATGGAACAATTATAAATTTAATGTGTTTAACCTTACTAGCGTCAATGTACTATCTTAGAATGTAGACAAACTCATTCAACTTCTAGTCATCTCTCCAAGTGAATAGGTAAGTACTTTCAACATCACCATTCTTAGAGAGATTGAGATATTGAAATTAGGAAAGTGGGTAATTATCACTAGGTCCTCGATCCTCTTCATAGTTGTGCTACTAGGAATCTTTCTAAGGAATATTTTTCTTACCCTTTAGGTTACGATTTTCCTAATCATCATTAAAGTGTCCATGCCTAAAGCTCTTATCTTATTATTCCTTCTCTTCAGCAAAATGATGATGGAGTTCTTATCTTTAATGAAACTTGTACTTCTTCTCACTCGAATCCAGGATCCTATAAAACTATCAATCATTTAAATGATCCAACTTACTTAAAGTCTCCATGAGACCTTATTGGTTAGCCTCAATTAGATCCTTAAAAATATATTCTAACATATGTCTCCACCTTCCTTTCCTATCCTAGAGATAAACAAAGATCATTGGTGGTTGAGGATTATCTATTGTATTCTCGAACATAACCTAGATCATCTTTTGCTTTTTGGATCCATCATTACTAGAGGTCCTTGTACCTTCAACACTATTTACCATTTCATTCATAAGTTCAAATCCACACACAAACATTACAAAAAATACATGATTATTGAAAATAAAATGTAAACACTTGAATGCATAAGTGAAATATTTATTAATAATGCACATTTCCCAAAAACAACATCTATGATAGGGGTTTTCCCTTGTAGAGATCATAAGAGTATATTAATTAGTACCTGATGAGTGGCGAGGTACCCCTACACTCAACCATACGAATACAAGCATTACACGCGCGATCCGGTCAAACTCCGCAGACTAAGTGCCTACACACCTTATGGGACACTTAAGGTTAATCATTCATTGTCTTCCTAGACTTACTTGTAGTTGTCATGATTGTATGGTTAAGTAAGTATCAGGTATGTGATTTTTATATCTTTTCTGTTTTATCTCCTATGGTAACGAGGTGAAGGGTGAAGAGACTAATTGACTAACTTTAACTAACTAACTAAGCCTTCAATAACCTAGCATCAGCATCCATTTCCACTTACCGTTCACACTCTGAACCAATGTGATGAGTGGCGAGGTACCCCTACACTTCACCATATGAATAC